>PVIJ01010870.1:0-57868 GCA_004024925.1 Scalopus aquaticus | reverse complement strand
CCCCCTTCCCCTCCCTCCCTTCCTCCCTCCCTCTTTGCACACATCACACATCCTCTCTGCCTAACCACACGAGGTGCAATCATCATCTCCTTTGGTCAGTTGTAGGTGTACAGCTCATTTTGATTGAGTGACTAATGCAAGGTCTCACATCTTGGTAATTCCCTTAGAAATCACACGACACTGAAAGTACCATCTTCTCTAAGTCTTGCAGCACATTTCAGCCTATGAAATCACGGGTGCTCCATGGATTATAATCACGGAAACAGAAGCCTCATTTACCGAGACGTGATGGGATGAGGAGGGTTGCTCAGCCTTTTCGGGAGCGCTGACCCTGGGCCAGCCCCGCCCAGGCCCTTAGAGCTCACACGCACAGGGCACACAGGGGCACAGGACACGGGCACAGGGCACACACGGCTGTCCAGCCCTCGCTGCCCACCGCGACCTGGGTGCTTGCCGCCCCCGATGGCGGGTAAGAGCGGACAAGCTAAGTACGTTCTCACCGCGTGAGCGGGCGGTTTGGACAGAACAGCCCGACATGAAGCCGGGCTCTGTGGTCCTGGGCCGGAGGGTGTTTGCAGTTGTGTCACCCAGAGCAAGAGCTGCGGCTCCTTCGAGCTGATCCCTGCCACGGGGCTGAAGTGTCCTCTGGGCTTGCTGGGTAACACTTAGCTGGTTTTGCTACACTCAGCTGCTGTCAAAAGGCCCAAGTGACAAAGCCACAGCAGAATCTCCGTGTCACACACCTAGTGGACCGTTCAGCTCAGGAATACCCGGCTGAAGGTATTTCTACCATGGTAGCAGCAGATGGACTCTACTAAGTAGAAAGCATGTAAGCATTTGTGACATGCTTGAAAAACTTTTAAAAAGCTTTAAAAAACTTGAGGCTGCCCTTCCTGCCTTTCTGGGTCATTTGGCGGAAGCAGGCACGATGAGACGTGGCAATGGCTGGACCAGCTTTTCTTCGGGTGAGTGCTATAGGCCCCCCCCACGTCCATCCATCAAAAGTCAGATTATTTAAATTAGCATTATTTTGCTTGTAAAGGCTTTTAAAATTTTAATGACATTCTTTGCCACATATTCAAGCAGCAGACACCTGTTTGGTTTTTCTTTTTGTGGTCCCTCGGAAGCTTATCTTTTGGGGTTATAATGAAAGTGTGTCCATTGCTGCACTTGGAGAAAAAGGGGTTTGTGTGGCTGCTTTTTGGCAAGTTGTTTTGACTCCCTAAGCTGTTTCTGTCGGCCTCTCTTCTGGGAAACCTGAAACGATGGTTCCGTTCAGATGCATCCGTGTTTGATTGGAGTTTGCTGACAAAGACACAGAATTCTTATTTGTGTACAGCTTCAGTCTCTTCTACTGGACTGTTCACACACACACACACACACACACACACGCACGCACACCCATATGCACTCACACGCACACATATATCCTACAATGTGTCTAGTATTGAGATGTCAAGAGACGTTGCTTCTTTCTCTGGCTTTTCTGTGAACTTTTTGTGATCTTGGGTGAGTGAGTGTTTATCCATGAAGCTCAGTATCTCTAAAATAGTAAAAAAAATGCTTATCAGAGATTTTCCATAGAAATGATCATACATGGGAACATTTTGTTTAATAAGTACAAAGATGTATGGAAGAAAAAATTAGGATACATTTTGAAAAGCGTAGAACGTCCCCCGCACACAGGTCTGGTAGGCCAAGCCTAGGTGTGTCCTGTAGAAAATGGGATTTCATCCACTGATTTGGTGTCTGTGGTTTCCTTTTAATGAACAGACTTTGCTTTTTCTCCCGCCGAGGAGGAGGAGTTGGACTACAACCCAAGTTTTGAAAATAGGAAACTCATTGTATTGAAATGTGGAAAAATGTTCTTTTATTCTGAACCAGACTCACCATTTCTCAGAAGGTCCTCACTGACTTCAGACTGCCCTGTGGAAGTGCGAGAAAAAAGCTGGTCAAAATTCTTGTGACAGTTTTAACAAAAGAAACAGCTTCTTTTCCTTGGTGTGACCGAGATGAAGTGATTCTCTTCTTTTGTGTGTCTGGAGCCTTCTGAGGAAACATCGCTTTTCTCAGCTTGGCCGCCTGACAAAAACATTTCTGTCTTTAGCGTCTCTGCTGAAGCTTCTCACGTGACAGGGCTCCAAGCAAGCGCTTCTGTTTGTGTCCTCATTTCCAGAGATGAAACGGCAGAGAACCTCGTCGGAAGCTGAAGGGTGTGTGAGTCACAGGACAGGCTCTGAGCTGTGTTTTCAGCTCTCCTTCCCGGTCTCTGTGTTCGCGCTGCCTGCGGAGAGGCAGGGGCTCCAGACCGTCGCCCCCCCAAGCAGAAGACCCTCCAGCACAGCAGCGTCTGTGAACAGAATTTTCTATTTACCCTCCCGCCCCCACCGACTCTCCCATCACTGACACGGGTGGGCCCCGGGCCCTGGCGACTAGTTCAAAGAAGGTTGAGTATGTGGTTCCTGCCACCCCCAGTTCTGACCATTGGTCTGGAGGGGCGCCTGGCACTGGGATTTTAATGCTCTTCAGATGCGTGTGCCAGCCCAGGCGGCGAGGCCTTCACGGCGTCTGTCCCCTGCCCCTCGGCCTGCCCGGCTGGGAGCACGCGGCGGGGAAAGGAGCAGTCAGCCTGCCCTGGCTCATCCGCCTGGGAAGCGCGTCGGGTTTGAAGGGGCTGGTGTTCCGGCCCACGCCCTCCTCAGGGGGCACAGGCTGGCACCGCAACGTGGACTTGAAGTCTCCACCGGAAGAGTGATGGGACCTGGGCGTGGCTCGGTCATTCTCGCCCGATGCCAACCTTGAAGGCTGTTGTGACTTAAAGTTTCTCGCCCGGGCGGACCCCTGGGAGACCCCCAGGAAAGGTGACGGTTGTGCATCTCTAGCATAAGAAGCTTATTTATTTCACTTGACCGAAGTAGGGGCCTAGAGAACCCTTCCCTTGGAGCTCCCCTTTCTCTCCCCATCATTTCTTTTCTTCCTGACTTCTCCATAATAAAATTCCATCACTAGAGATTCATTTCTTTGGTTGTGAAGTAACAGATGCTGGAAGACTCGGATTCTGGGACCGACTCCCTATAGCGTTGACTTCTGTTTGTTCCTCCTCTGTACCCCCTTACCAGGTGGGGGCCAAGAATGAAAGAACAGTATGAACTGAGCATACACCATGGTCTGCATTTTTTTTTTAAAAAGATTTTATTTATTTAGGCATACAAGACCTGGGGTGTAGGCCAGAGATGCGGGAGGTGGGGATGTGAGAGGATTCACCAGAGACAGAGTGGGGAAGCAGAACAGGTGGATCTACTGAAATCTGCTGAGGGGAGCAGCGGGCGAAACAGGAGAGGTCTGCTGCGCCATGTGGGAAGCTCCCTGGCTGGGGATTGAACTCGTGCTGCAGTGGCTGCAGATAGCTTCACAGTGCTGAGACTTAACTCCCTCGCCACCAGGGAGGCCCCCAGTGGCCTACATTTTTTGGAATCATTCATTACTTGCCTGTCCTCAGTCATCGTGAATAGCAGTGTGAATCTTAATCGCGGTGTGAATCTGAGGGCAGCTGTCTTCAGGAAGAGAGGCTTCTCTGAATTGCCCAAGGTCTGGGGGAGCCCAGACCCGGTGATGCATGCAGGCACCCACTGCAGGGTCTGCACACAGCAGGGGCTGCCTGAATGTTAAGTATATGACTGGCTCGAGTGGGGGGCAGCTTTGGCCCCCACAGGGTGCTGGGCACCAATGGGCAGAAGCTCCAGGCCCCTGAAGGAGGAAAGTGCCAACTGTAGGGGCTGGGAGTGGATGGAGAGGTTCGAAGCCCCCTGGGTTCCTGCAGACTTCGCAGCTTTCAGGATGGTTGCGAGGATTAAAGAGAGTCTTTGAAAAGCCCCTGGCTCAGAGTTGGCCTCTGGAATACAAACTGCTATTTTTATAAAGATGAATAGACCTGCATTTTATGGCCAAGGAAACCTACCGGGGCCATCTAGCTCGGTGACAGAGTTGGGGATCTGGGTCCAGGCCTGTGACTGGGAGTATTTTTGCTACATCTGTGCATTCTGCACTGGCCTCCACCAGCCGAGGTTTATCGCTTTGGAAGTGGGAGCCAGAGCGGTGGGGAGAGGAAGAAAGGGAAGTGGCTGCGGCCTGGCGGGTTTCATGTCTGTGCCGACGCTTTGGGTCTGTGTCATGTTAAGGCTTTTCTTTCTGGGAAATGACACAGGAATTTTGAAAGGAAGCAAGGATCTGAGAGCTGAAAGGCGTGTATTTAAAAGAAGGGGCTTGAAAAGAGAGACTTGTCTGCTATCACTTGCTGTCTTTTCTCTGCAAGCACACGCGTCCCTGGGAATGTCAGAGCTGGCGCTTTCCTGCTGCTTGGGCTAATTGAAAGGAGCTTTGTAATGGTTTTGGGCTTTCAGAGGCAGATCGAAACTCCTGTATGGAAGGCATCTGGGGTGGAAATCACCCCAAGAGACAGAGGAAGGATCCCCCTCTTCCCTGGGGAGTTAGAACCGCAAAGCCTGAGTCAGTGGGTGATGCGTGGAAGGGTACCCACTCCGGGCGACGGCCCATCTCCCCGGTGGCAGGCCAGCTTCTGAAATGTGTTGTCAGGAGCAAAATCTCATGCTAAATTGTCATTCAAACTGGAATGTATTAGAGTGGCAAAGATGATAAGTATAGTCCCAGTAGATTAGCTTAGTAGGAGGAGACTATTTAGAAGGACCATGAAAGGAAAAGCAAAATCTTAAACTTCACACTGAACTTCCCTGTTGATTTCCAGACTCTTTGTCCCCCCATGAAGGTATAACTCCACTCCTTTACTTCTAAGTGGTTTAACGGACAATTAGCAGACAACTAACAGCTAAGCCATGCTTCCACCAGTTGCTCTGGCCCCTTTGAAGTGGACTCTCTCTGCATCCACAGCCCCCCGCAGTCCGTGGCTACCTCGGGTCTGATTTCTGCCCTTAAAGTTTTGTCTTTTTCAGGATGTCTTATAAAGTCCTACACTTATGTTTCTTCCATTCAGCTTAATGCTTTTGAGATGGATCCATGTGGTCACATGGAGCTGTAGTTGGCTCCTTCTCCTGCTGAGTAGTATTCCATTGAATGGATTTGTCATAACCGATTCATGCTTCCACCAGTTGCTATGTACAGGTCTTTCATTTCTCTTGAGTAAATACCTAGGTGTGGGATTGCTGGGTCATGTGGTAAGTGCATATATGCATATTTGGTTGAAAATCATCTGACCATCCATTTGTGGGTCTGTTTCTAGACTTTTCTATCCCATTGGCTTTATAGATCTGTCCTTTTGATATTTCACACTGACTTCACTATCATAGTTTCACAATAAGTCTTGAAATCAGGTTGTGTGAGTCCTTTAAATCTGTTCTCTCTACCTTCCCATCCCCCACGTGTTTGGGCTATTTTAGAGCTTTAGAACCTGCTTTGTTGAACAGCATAGAAGGAGGGAGCAGGGGAAGCTACTTCTCTTCTCCCAAGGACGTGTGAAGATGACAGGGATTTCAAGAGCTAGGAGAGCATCTCACACCTAAAGAGAACAAGGAAACAAGGAAAGGTACTTACCCTGTGGTACTTACCCTGGAATCTATGAATGGTTTCAAGAATATGGGGATGTCTCAAGATGCCAAATTTTGTATGTATGTGTTTGCTTGGGGAATGGCTTGTAAGTTTCATGACATTCTAGAAGAAGAACTCACCAATTAAGAGAGCTGTGGAAGGGAGGAGGGAGAAGCTGGTTGAAACCTGGGGGACTTATGGGCATAGACTAAGGTGTGAGACAGCCTGGGACTTTGAAATGGATTTCCAGGCAAAATATGGGATGCTCCGTTGACTTTAAATGATAAACCATGAGTTTTGTTTTATATATTGGGTTGTCAGAAAAGTCATGATGCATTTTTGCATAGAAACAGAAAAAATACGTCATAACTTTTCCAACAACCTTATATATTCTGAGTATTGTATGCTGTTTTTCTGGAATTCAGATTTAACTGGGAATTCTGTATTTTTTGTTTTTAAATCCAGTTACTTTAACCCAAAGGCCTGACTAATTCCTGTTCCGATTCCCAGTTTCTTTTCTCAAGAGTAGTAACATTTTATATTTTTGCCAGTTATATAAAGCAAATTTTACTTGTTTGTGTTGAAAATACTCATTTAGCTCATAATTTTACATCTTCATGAGCCATTTGAAACTGTGTTAGGACTTTAAAAACCTGTGGAAGTATGTGGGAAAAGGCCTGTTGGTAAACTTACCTTACCCTCTTTCCACCCCTTTTGCTAATCTTATATCTCTGTACTAATCGTTGTTCACATTTTGGTGTTTTTGTTTGTTTTTAATTCTTCTTACATTTTGGTTTGTATCTTTACATCTACCTCTGCACACAAAATTGTATGAAGTATATTTAAATACTCACACATACTTACAACTATTTTATATAAAAATTAAGGCAGTTTTTTCCTTAACATAATATAAACACCTGAGCCTGTCTCTCAAAGTAGAAAGCCAGCTGTTTCTTTTTGATGGCTGACTAATATTCCACTGTGAATATTTTTGTCTTCAGTTCTAACTGAAGTGTGTGCTTCCATTTTCCAATATAAATAATATTGCAGTGACACACATACAATAGCATAGGTGTGTACATATAGAAGTATCTAATTTTTAAATTTTGCATATTTTAATAGCATAGGAAAATGCTTATTCACCCACATTTTGGTCACCACTAGTATTCCAAATTTGTTGTATTTGTGTGTATTAACTGATAGGTCAAGTGTGAGGTATCTCATTGGTTTTCTTGGTATTTAAAAAATTTGAATTGGGGAGAACATTGTTTCTGAATTGCCTGTTTTTATTTTTGCCTAATTTTCTTTTGGGTGCCTCTTCCTCCCCCCAATAATTTGTAATAGTCCTTTGATAATAAAGGAAATCACACCTTTGCACTTTGTGCTTTAAATACTTTCCCCCAGTTACTATTTTTCTTTAGACTTTTGCTTCTACTCATTGTTTATCCTTTAGAAGCTTGAATTTTGTTTCTAATTTAGCCAAACTCCTCAATGATTTTGATACATTTTATTTAGAGCTTTGATGTTTGATATCAGTACTATACTGCACAATATTTTGAGATTTATCCAATTTGAGTCAGAAGATTGCTTTTGAAGAGTTTCATTTTGGCCAAGATTTATCTTGATAGGACTGACTCTATTGCCTCTTTAGAAAGTACAATTAAATGTAGCTCCAGTCTATGCCTATGTTAAGAAAGACTAGCGGAGCTTTTTTTTTTTTTTAAAAGATTTATTTATTTATACATACAAGAGCTGGGGAGTAGGCCAGAGGTGTGGAGGTGAGAGTGGGGAGCGGAACCAGGCAGATCTACTGAAATACACTGCTGAGGGGAGAAGCAGGGAGACAGGAGAGGTCTGCTGCGCCATGTGGGTCAGCTACTTCGCCTGGGATTGAACTCATGCTGCAGTGGCTGCTGATAGCTTCACAGTGCTGGGACTTAATCCTTGCATCACCAGGGAGGCCCTTGGAGTAGCTTTTCTGAGTCATTTTTAAATATTTGTAATTTATCTTGACTTTCGGGGAGTTGGAACACTGCAACTGATTTATGAAGTTGCATTTATTTATTTTTAAAGAACTACTAAGCTCATTAAAAATAATTAGCATAAATTCCTTAGTATTTTGTTAAAATCAAGTGAATTTCAGTAGCATTTTGGGGTAACAGGATGTTTCTCAGAAGATCTCTTTGGTGTAGCGGCCTGATTTCAAAAAGTGTTCTTTATCCAGGCTTGGGCAGAAAAAGACTCATCCTAAAATTCAGCAGAATGCAAATTTCCCTTATGCTTCAATCTCCAGATTGCATTTTTAGCTCTTTTCCCCTATGAGCAACTTTATTTCTCCTGACCAGACATTTTTGTGGTCTTCTGTCTTCATTTTCACTCTTTAAAATTGGCCAGTGGTGGCTTTTTTTTTTTTTTTTGCTTGTGCAAAAGGGAATTCTTTTATTTCTGTAAAAAGCTGCATAATGAGAGAAATAATAAGACAAAGAAATGAGAACTAATATTAGCATTTCTATGAGGCCTAAAATAAACTCTCAGTTGGAGGGAAGTAAATTTAATATAATATTTTTTTTCTATTAAAAAGGGAGGGTGGGACAGGGGGTGCCCTGTGGATTGGGGGGCTATACTGACTGAAAGGGAAGCCATACTTTTTGGTTCTTAAGGAAAAAAAATATTATGTTTGCCCTTTGTGCTGTTACAAAACAATGCTAAGCATGAGGTTGATACCTTTAAAAAAAGCCCCAACTGTATTTCATGCAAGATTTCCTTCCCCACTCTCACTTCCAATGGACCCTACACAGAGGTTGCAGTGGTTAAAGAGGCTTTGTCCAAGCGGAGCTGGTGGGATTTTAGGGGAAACCAAGCACTCTTTCTCCTGGCTGAGTCTTCCACTCATCTGAGAATGGTCGTGGTTCCTTTGTTCTTTCTCTTTGTTTTTTTTTTTTTTTTTTTGAAGATTTCTTTATTTATACACACAAGCTGGGGTACAGGCCAGAGGCATGGGGCGGCGAGAGGGCTCACCAGAGACAGAGTGGGGAGCAGAAGAGGCAGATCAGAAATTCACTGCTGAGGGGAGCAGCGGGCGAGGCAGGAGAGGTCTGCCGCGCCATGTCTCCCCGGCTGGGCGTCGAACTCGCTCAACCGCTGCACCACCAGGGAGGCACTGTTCTTTCTCTTGTATGTTTGGAAGAGCAGCTCACGAGTGTGTGTTGTGTAGGGCATGGGGAGGGACAGGGGCTGAGGCTGTGGATAGGGATGCTCCCCGCCTCTGGTCCTTGCCCTCCTTCTCCTTTCCTCTCAGAATGGCCTCCTCAGTGAAGAGGGTTTTTCTTTTCAGAAAGTTTTCTGTTATTTTTTGAATTGTTACTTATTTTTTTAAACATCCCTGTTTATTTTGGCACAGTATAGGATTTCTCCCCTCAGGCGTGCTCACCATAGTTTTCCCACCACCAAAGAAAGCACCCACAGTCCTCCATCATAGTCCATTTTGTTCTCCTCCCTGTTTTCTACTCTTCCTCCCACCCTTCTGCTTCCTTCCCCTCCCCTCCCCTCCTAAATGCCTCAGATCTTTGTCTGCTTTCAAAGGTCTTTCAGTTTGTCTTTGATCTCTTGTTCGCTTTCTCTAGATGCCACAATAAGTGAAACCATCTGGTATTTCTCTTCTTCATTCTGGCTCACTTCACATAGGATAATCCCTTCCAGTTCTGTCCATGTTGCCACAGATGGAATGAGTCTGTCCTTTTTGATCACTGAGTAGTATTCCATTTGGTCTTCCTTCTTGTCAAAGCACACCAGTAGAGCTGCTTTCTTTGTGGGTCCTCCAGAAGAAAGGCTGCTCGCTTCGTGATGCCAGTTCCTAACCCCAAACCTGGAGAGAAGTACATCTTACCGGAGGGTCTCACCATTCTGTCTTTAGACTCATGATTAGAAAGAAACTTAACGTGGAGAATAGGATGTCAGTGACATTGTGTGCAGCCTCCTCTCACACGCACGTGATGTCTCCTTCTACTCTTCTTGCCTGGGCGAGCGTCCAGAACACGGTGTCCAGAAATCCCATTTCAGACCTACTCAGTTCTCCATGACGCTCTGCTTTGTCCTAATCTGTGGTCTCTTCACATGACAGCCTGGCCCCCGTGGCTCCCTCCCAGAGGGCTGTGCCCCTTGGAGGGCTCCGGCTCTGGCTGAGCCTGGGTCCTGATCCCAGTGATTCTCGCTCATCCTGCTTCCTGCCGAGCTCTTTTGTGAGACATGGGTGGCTCTTTGGGGGCACTGGAGTCGCTGTCAATAAGTGCGCCTAGATGTTGGGGGTCCAGGTGTCTCATTTTGCCTAGGAGGGGATGGTAAAGAAAGTCGAAAAGCATGATGCAAGGCCTGCCAGGTCATAGGTGGCTGCATGAGTTTGAGAAAGGTCTCTGGCATGTGGTTGGGGCACTCTGAAACCTGTGCAGGCCCCTCTCCTAGGCCCTGGCATCTGCCTGGCACGTTCAGTACATCCCCAGGAGCGAGGCAGCTGTCTAGTACTCACTGTGCTCGCGGTGCCATCTGAGCAACTTGCTGGTTAAGGAGCAGCTCGTGTGGGTCCATGTGGCGCACTCACATTGCTAGTTTTGAAGGAGCTCAGGATAAACGAGAGCTCTGAGTGGGCTGGAGGGTGGGTCCCTTGTACTTGCTGGTGAGCCGAAGCGGGGCTGCTGGCCTGGGGATCACTTGTTGCTTAGCAACCACCACCGGGCTACTTGGTTCCTACAACCTCAACCTAGTTGATGTTCTCAGGGATTGGGATTTGGGCAGTGAGGTTACAAGGAGTCAGAACTGGGTGTTTTGTAGGCCCTTAATGCACGGACTCTCCTCTCCTGCCACCCCTCAGTAAGCAAAAAAGCAAGCTACTTTTAGGAGCTGGTTGATCTGGCAACTCTAGATGGTCTGTGGCCCAGAGAAGCACATAAAACAATCACATCCTCAGGTCAAGGACTCAGCTCGAACCTCTGCTCACCTCTCATCCTCTATGACTTGGAATCTTCTAGTCCTGCCCTGCTCATAGTCTGACACTGAAGTGCTTTTTTTGTAGGGTGCTAGGAGGGAGAGGAGATGGTGTTCTTTGATTTTCAATGCACACTAATAATCTAGGGAACTCACCCTTCCTCTGCCATTTCTGAACACATATTTCATAGGCTTTTAGAAGTTGGAGGGACCCAAGAATTCATCTTGGCCATTGTCTGATTTTGCAAAGAAAGTGAAGACATGCCTATAAGAACTTCAGTGATCAAGTGAAGTCTAATTTTCTTACTTTGTACATGAGAAAAGATCAGAAAGTTTGACGATCAGACCGGATCAGGCTTCTTCCACACTGTGTATTTATCCGAACTCTGGGTGGCAAGCAACAGAAAACTCAGCTCTAGTAGCATAAGCAAGAAAGCATAAGCATCCAGGCATAAACCTGGAACAAAAAAAGGGCGTGAGGAGAGAACTTAGGGAGTCTGAATGAAGAATGGACTTTAGTTAATGATAATGCGTCACTGTGGTTCACTAGTTATGACTAAGGTAAGGTGTTCATAATAAGGGAACAAGACATAGGTTCTAGGAGAACTCTGCTACCTTTATATTTTTTCTGTAAATCTGAATCTATTCTAAAATAAAAATGTTTATTAAAAGAAAATGAGGAATTTGACCTATGCTTTGATAGTTTTGTGCTACCAAGGATAACCTAGAGTAGATTTTTATTTAAAAATGGAAAAAGTCGATCTTCTATACATGCATGAGTTTAATGGTGGCTAAATTGTGGTCATTTGTAGCTACAGTTTATTCTCTGCCGGGTACTCTTCTAAGTGTTCTATGTGTGCTAATTTAGGTTACCCTTTTAGCTACCCAGTGAGGTAAGTACTTTTATTACTTTTGTCATCTTTACACCTGAATCCAGTTTTATCGATGAAATGAAGAACAGAAAGGTTAAGCGACTTGCTAAAGTCACACAGTCAGTGGGGAAGCCGAGTTATAAACCTGAACAACCTGGGCTTGTCATTACCATGCTGTAGTTTCTCTTTGCTTTGGTTGTGGACCACTGTCTCTCATAGCTAGCTTACACTTGCGGCCCTTTTATGTTCAAATAATAATAAATCTATACATAATATATGTCTGTAGTAAATAGGAGACTTGAAGTAGCAACCTTACTCAGCTCCTAGTCATCTTGTGACACTTGGCAGAAGAGGAGACCTCCAGGCTTACCACTCATGTCTGACTTCTTCAGAGATCTGCCCCCCCTGGGACTTCCATCACATCACTAATCTATGTTTTGAGGTCAGGACAAACTGACATTAGAAATTAGTTCAAAAGTAATTTGGCTTGACAAATGGTGTGCTTGGAAAAACTGGATATCCACCTGTGAGAAATATTGAGCCATCACATTACACCACACAAAAAATTAACTCAAAATGAATCAAATACACAAGTGTAAAAGCTAAAACTATACAATTCTTAGAAGAAACCAGAGGGTTAAGGGGCCTCCCCGGTGGCGCAGCGGTTGAGCGCTGCGCTGTGGAGCTGTTGGCAGCGGCGACGCGAGTTCGAAGCCCGGCCTGGGAGAACCCCACATGGTGTGGCAGACCTCTCCTGCCTCGCCCGCTGCTCCCCTCAGCAGTGTATTTCTGATCTGCCTGTTCTGCTCCCCACTCTGTCTCTGGTGAACCCTCTCGCCGCCCCACGCCTCTGGCCTGTACCCAAGCTTGTATGTATAAATAAAATAAAAAATCTTAAAAAAAAAAAAAAAAAAAAAGAAGAAACCAGAGGGTTAAACCTCATGACATTGGGTCTGGTGATGATTTCTTGGCTATGCCACCAGAACACTGGCAACAAAAGAAAAATAGATAAGTTGGATTTCATGAAAATTTAAAACTTTTTTGCACCAAAAAATATTATAAGCAGAGTGAAAAGGTAACTCACAGACTAGGAAAAATATTTGCAAATCATTTATCTGATAAGAGGTTGATATCCAAAATATATAAAGAATTCCTAAATTCAAACAGAAGAACAAACAACCCAATTAAAACATGGGCAAAGGGATTAGTAGATATTTCTCCAAAGAAGATACACAAATGGTCAATAAGCAGATGAAAAGTTGTTTACCATTACAAATCATTAGGGAAATGCAGATCAAAACCACAATGAAATACTACTTTACTCTCATCAGGATGACTAATATAGAGAAGCATAAAATAGATAGTGTTGGCGAGGATGTGGAGAAATTCACTCCTGGAAAACAGTATAGTGACTCCTCAAAAATTAGACATAGAATCACTAGATGATCTGATAATTCCTCTTCTGAGTACATCCCAAGAAGAGTGGAAGCAAGGGACTTGAGCAGATTTTTGGAGCTTCTATGTTCATAGCAGCATTAGTCACAATAACCAAAAGGTGGAAACAACCCACTTCCCATCTGGGGCTGGAAAGATAAACAAAATGTCCTATAGACTTGCAATGGACAGTTATTCCCAAATCCTAAAACGTGATACAGCATGGATCAACCTCGAAGATCTTATGTTAAATAGAATGAATCAGTCAGAAAGGACAAATATATGGCTCCACTTAAAGGGATATTCCTAGAGTCATCAAATTCACAGAGACAGAAAGTAGAGTGGTGGTTACTGGGGCCTGGGAGGTGAGTGGAAGTGGGAATTTATACTTATTGAAGACAGACTTTTGTTGGGTCAATGAAAAAGTTGTGGCGATGGATGCATAATAATGTGAATGTGCTTAATGCCACTTAAAAATGGCTGAAATGGTAAATTTTATGCTATATGGATCAATACAATAAACAATTTAAAAGTGAAGTGATAACAATGTTGAGAGTAAAATAAAAATGAGGTATAGGGGAGATTAGACCATTATCAACATATTAATAAATCATAAGTGTTGGCAAGGATGTGGAGAGAAAGGAACTCTACACTATATTGATGGGAATGTGATTGGTACAGCCACTATGGAAAATTGTATGGAAGTTCCTCAAAAATTAAAAATGAAACTACCATATTATCCAGTTATGCAACTTCTGGGTACTTACTCCTAAAATATAAAAAGAGCAATTTGAAAAGATGTACATATCCATGTTCTTTGAAGCATTGTTCTCAATGGCCAAGATATGGAAACAATCCAAGTGCTTGACAGTCAAAAGGACAAATGGATTAAAAAGATGTGAAAAATGTACACAGTGGAATACTGTTCCGTCATAAAAAGGATGAATCTTGCCATTTGTACAACATGCCTGGATGGACTTTGAGGGGATTATTCTAAGTGAAATAAATCAGAAGGAGCAAGTCAGTTGCCCTCTAATTTCTCTCCTTTGTGGACTATAAAGAAGAAAAGCAGTCAAATCAACAAAATTAAAGCAAAACAAATGATTAATAAACACAACATATTCTTGTCTTGCATATGCTTTGGGGAAATTACTGGAGTTAGTTGGCTACATGGTTGACTATTTAGTTGATATCTGAGCGTGGAAAAGAAACTAAGACTTGGACTTGATTGCTTGGAAAATTTACTTGTAAACATTCTGAGACTATAGTGACTCACTGAAGGGAAATAATTGCAGCCTGCTAATATAATTACTCAAATTACCCTTGTCAAAAGTTGTTGTGCTTAGGAATCCTGCATTTGAACAGAAGCACTAACTTTTAAGTGCTGTCAGCCTTGGGTACCAGGGATGTAGACTAGAAAGTGTTCAAGTTGGAGAACCTGGAGGCACGACTCTTGTCATTACCTGCAGCACAACGTGGGACAAGCCATCTACTCTTTCTGGGTCTTAGTTACCTCATGTTAATGATGGAAGGCTGGCTTTCAGGTTCTGTGGATTCCATTGGAAGCCTCAGGTCATTTCAGTGGTAGGTGCTCTTAGATTTGCTCCATGGGGCCAGAACGGCTTCTGGACCAACCAGAGTTTTTGGTGGGTGTCTCCCCCAGTGTCGCTGATTATGGGGAGTGTGTGTGCCTGTGTATATGCCTTCAGAATGCAGCAAGCGCCAAGGGATTTCACACTGGTAGGCGGTCACATTTCCTCTTCATCCAACTTGAGTTCAATGGGTCCAACATATTTTTTCCTGGCTTGCCATCCTGCCAAGTTTACATCTCCAGTGCTTTCTAGTCTGCTGATGTGAATACTCGCATCTTGCTTCTTTTCTTCCAGTATACTTTAAGGCTAAAATAAATTGTGTGAAGAAACATTTTTAAATGGTTTAAGCTTTGCATATGTTTAAATGGGTTTTAACAGGAGAAATATGTCTAAGCTTTTGCATCATTGGAAAGTCATGCCCAGTGGTTTGGTAGAAGCAGTCGGCTAGCTGCTACCTAGTGGGAAAGACAACCTTCACCTAGGACCGAAAAAGGGGGGCGGGTGGAGTGGAGAGAAAGAGCAGGTCTATAGCAACCAAAGGCTAAAAGTCTGTGTTACACTTACGAGCCTTTAATCTATTTAAAATACGTGCTCAGGTGACACATTTTCTGGTATCGCCAGGAACCAGCAGATGGTAGATTAAATCCCGACATGCTATTAAAGGTCATGGTCTTTGCGATTCACCCTGCTCCCTAGAGGGTCAAGATCCTAACAAAGTCAAGCCTACCATCTAGTGGCATCTCTTGCAAACTACAGACATAGCACCCCAGGAGCCCAAAGGGGGTTCCAGGAGGATGTGTCTGGCAGCACCAGCCACCCACATTTTGCTGTGTCTTGGTCTTCAAGGCCCGCAGGGTAACGTCTCTTGCTCTCCATCGATTTCCATAATAAACTGGGAGGGGAGTGACCTGCTCAATATTGCTGAAGCTCCAGAAGTTCAGAGTTGCACTGGTGCTTGGGCTCGTCTGGTGATCGCTGCAGGGAAGGTAGGCTGGGTGGCTTGGTGGCGCTGTGTTCTCCCACTGCTGTTTGAGAGAGCTCAATTTTCTTTCTTTGATTTTTTTCTAAAGATTTATTTATGCATAAAAGCTGGGGTGTAGGCCAGAGGTGTGGGGTGGTGAGAGGATTCACCAGAGACAGAGTGGGGAGCAGAACAGGCGGATCTACTGAAATCCACTGCTGAGGGGAGCAGCGGGGAGACAGGAGAGGTCTGCTGTGCCGTGAGGGTCAGCTCCCTGGCCGGGGATCGAACTCGTGCTGCAGTGGCTGGTGATAGCTTCATAGTGCTGAGACTTAACCCCTTGCGCCACTGGGGAGGCCTGAGAACTCAATTTTCAAGGTGGCTTGATAGAATGTGCCAATGTGCACAGGACCAGGCTATTCCAAGAAGGCCCCTGGTTGTCTCCTGGCATGGCGGTGCTTGCGGCACCCAGATTGTATGATTCTGGTGAAATTACAGTTTGGAAAAACTGTCATTTAAGTGAGTTTGATGAGAGATGAAAGGTTTCCAGCCAATGTGTTTGCTGATAAGAGTTTAATAAAGATTCTACATCACAACTAAAACTCGGCAAACTCTTGCGGGCCAATTTTAATTACTAGCCCGATTAAAAGGACAGAAAGGAAGAAAGGAAATGATGACAGTTAAGAGAAGGTTGCCTGAGAATCCATCTGGAGATCATTATGGCCCAAAGCAATGCCAGATACACAAATATTATGTGGAATCACTCTATTAGCCTTATGACTAAATTTGGCAGCTAAGATTAAATATTGTGACAGATTAAAATAATTTCAAATTGCATTAAAAATACACCCCTTGAGTGAAATGGACACTCACATCAGCATTGGATATGAAAATCGGTTTGTCTTCTTGGAAAGCAGTGAGACAATATGGATCAAGAATCTTTGAACCCTTTGGGTCATGCTACCTTTTTGAGGTTTGTTCTTAGAAAGAAGTTGGAAATTTGAACAAAATTTTATAAATAGAGTGTCATTATCACATTATTTCCAATAGTCCAAACTTAGAAAACACATGTTAAGTTAAAAACGGAATTCAAATAATGGTATTGCTGTGTGATAGAATTCCATGGCGCCATTGTGCGCCATTGTAAAGGATGCCTTTGAAGGTAACTTTAGCTTGTGATGCCCAATGACAGGGAGTAAGTAAGATAATGAATTGGACAGTTAGGCTAAGGGGCTGAGAAGAAACCAGGAAGGAAGTTTCTCTATCCCTTGACAGAGTGGCATTAGAACACTCAAACTCTATGCCTTTAAATTACCTGGTTTTAGGGCCTCCCCGGTGGTGCAGCGGTTAAGCGCTGCGCTGTGGAGCTGTCGGCAGTGGCTACGCGAGTTTGATGCCCGGCCAGGGAGAATCCCACATGGTGCAGCAGACCTCTCCTGCCTCGCCCGCTGCTCCCCTCAGCAGTGTATTTCTGATCTGCCTGTTCTGCTCCCGGCTCTGTCTCTGGTGAACCCTCTCGCCGCCCCACGCCTCTGGCCTGTACCCCAGCTTGTATGCATAAATCAAAAATAAATCTTTAAAAAAAAATAAATTACCTGGTTTTAGTGGAGCGTGTGGCTGTGACTCAGAGGCAGCTGGAGGTAAAGTTCGTGGGAAAAACGTTCGCCCTGAATATGTTGCTCCGACCGTGTTTCCACCACTAAAGCCAGTCGTTTGAATCAAGGCAGCAAGGACTTCGAGAAGGTCTGTCTGCACCGCCGCACCAGTGAGTGGCTCGGCCCAGTGACACCATTCCTCCTCCAACGGGTGTCTTCTGAGTGGGTTCTGGCAGGCAGCTCCGCGGGGATCTAGCGGATGGGCGGGCGGCAGGAGCCGGCAGGCCCAAGCGCGGTTCCTAGGTAGCAGCTTAGCGGGGCGTCTGGTGGCCCTGCAGGCACGGAGGGTGAGCCCAGCGAGCCTCAGGCCGAGGTGCCAGTGAGGAATGTTTCTGGGATTTGCCTCTGTCGGTTTAATTGGAATTCCTGGAATTCTGTCTGTGCCGGCCGCCAGTCCCGGTCCAGCTGGTCCAGAGCCCCCCTCCCACGGACCACGCCAGAGGCCACTGTGGGGCCACACCCAGGATGCGCCTGCCTGGCCGGGGCTGCGGTGTGGGCGTGGGGGTCCTGGGCGGGAGGCGTGGGCCAGACTGGAGCTGTGCCAGGGAAAGAGCCCATGGCAACATCCCCACCAACAGGCCTTCCACTTTGTGGGGGCTGAGAGAAGGGGGGGATTTCCCCGAGAAGATGTTGCTTTGACGTCCCGGGGCTCTGATTTCATAGGGACAGGCCCCCTCCCTCCCCCACGCTCCCCCTCGCCCCAGCGGGCCAGGGGCCCTTTGACGTGATCAACACAGACTTGGACGCTCTTGCTGCCGGGGCCCCCTCACGTGAAGCTCCCCACAGAGCTCCTCTGGGCTCCGCGCACTGCTGGCGTCTGCATCCTCAGCCATCCCCTGAACATCCCCCCTGAAAGCGACCTCCCGGGCGGCTCTGAGCCCCCCCGGTATGTCCTTCCGCGTTCTCGTTGTGACGCATCATGACGTGGCGGCTGACGTTGCGCGTCTCTCCATCCCGTGAGGGCCCAGGAGTGCGGCCCCCATGTCACCAGCTCCCAGTGGTCACTCTGCTGGGGCACACCTGGCACCTGCAGCGCCGGACGGCCGCTGCTGAGTGATCACTCTGTCCTCTGCGGAGTGACGCTCGTGTGGCGGCGGCGGCCATGTTTCTGGGGCAGGCGCTCCAGGCAGGCCCTGGGCTTTGTCATGTGCTGAAATTCTTCATTTCATCCCCCCCAAACATTCAGAGCTCCGCTGCTGGAGGAACACTGACACTCTGCCTTTGAAACACACGTCTCATCAGATTTTTATTCAAATTAGTCAATTCGTATCTTCCTTGGATTGACGCCAGTGTCACATTCAGGGAATGGTGGAAATAAAAATGGCGGCTGAGGCTGGGCCGTCTTCACCGGCAGGCAGGTGTTCAGACAGAGCAGTCTCAGTAATCCTGTAACTTCTGAAGAACCGTTGAATTACAAATCACATTGTTTTTCCAGTGGGCCCTTTTGTCCTTCCTTCTCTTCAAAACTGTGGGTCGCTAAGCAACTGAAGACCAGAGTCCTCTAAACTCTAGTTAAAACACTCTGTGGTGTTTTTATTATACAGCTGTGGTCCCGGTGGACAGGGAAAAAATCAACAAAGATAAAAACATGCCCCAGAACGTGTCCACTAATGCAGTGATTATCTAGATTGCGTTCTGGAGAGTCCTTTATCCCCAACCGTATGTGCGGCCCCTTTACGCTTACTAGGTCAGGCAAACAGCTTTCATCTAAATTATCTTTAACGGTGGATTCTCATTATAATTCTTCAAAAAGAAATTATTTTAAATTAGTTCCACTTGGAAAATAGCCCATGTGCTTTGATGGGTGATGAACTGGGGCCCCAAGTAGGTCATGAGCCTGAAGATATTTCACAGGAGTTTTTTTTTTTTTTTTTTTTTAACCAAAGACTGTAGGGCAGAAAATTGGGCTGGGGCAGCCGGCTTGGAGGTGGACAGGCCCTGGCTGGTCTCTCTCCAGGCAGATCTGGTCAGGTTTATTAAACAATCCCAGCTATTCCTTGTCTGTAAAAGGGAGCAGCTGCTGCAGCATCTCTCCTGGGGAGGCCCTCGATGGTCAGGGGTGTGGCCGACGACAGCATCTTTGCATATTCGGGTCCAAACTTTTATCTCATCCTAAGGACACTGGGAAGCCTTTGGAGCATTTTTAGAGACCGCTTTTCTCCCCTCCTAAGCCCCGACTGATGGAGGCTCATTAGGTCTTGGGGCTCAATGATGATTGTTTTAGTCATTCAGAGTTAGAAACTATCCAGGATGGAGGAGCTTAAACCATCCGCGGTTTATGTGTTTATGAACCTACAATTCGGCTGGGACTCGATGGGGTGCCGGCGGTGTCAGCAGCGCTGGCAGTCCCTGGCCTGGCAGGCTCCAGCTGGGTTGGGGTGGCAGGCAGGGCCTCTCTTTCCTGCCGGTGACTTCACCACGTGGCTGGACAGGACGCGTCAGGTGGCCTCAGGGCTGGGCTCACTCCGTGGGGCCTGGCTCCCCAGGAAGAAAGCAGAAGCTGCAAATGTGCCCAGTGTCCCTTCCTCCGAATTCTGGTGCCAACCCAGTTTCACGAGGCCAAGGGACCTGATAGGGCGGTGTGGGCCGCTGACTGCCCCAGGGGCCGTCACCAGAGTTCACCTCCTGGTCTCTGGGCACCGAAGCCCCCTTCCCTCTCGAAACCCCACATTAGGACAATTAAAAGTCACCCCCGCACAGAATGCCTGGGCTGGGATGGTGGGTCTTTGGCCTGCGGCTGTGGAGCTCCGCCAGCGGGTGCTGGTTTAAAGTTGCTTTCCCCTGCTGTGTGCGTTCCGAGGTACCTCTGCGGGCGCTGAAGGGGTGTGACTGCACGGGAGCTACCACGTGTCCTTCCCAAAGCGGAGACCCTGAACGCGGAGACCCTCCCGAGGCTGCAGCCTGCAAAGTCCGGCCTGGCAGACACAGCCCGCCCTGTGCCGCCTACTCCGCCTGTGGGGAACAGACCCCAAGCCCTGGTCTCAGGGGCAGCTGCCTTTGGAGAGCCACCTCCTTTCTCTCATGGGTCTCCAATCACCCGCTTCCATCTTTTTAAGTCGCTCAGGCCTTTAGAAAAAGTCAAAAAGTCGGGTTGTTTGCAAGTACTGTCAGTTCAGTCAGGGGAGGGTGAACTGGGCAGCGGTGGCAGAGAATTCAGCAAAGCAAGCCTGCCCCCCTCAGTTCCTCCCATCACCCCTTTCCTGCTCGTCCTTTAAGGTTCAGCTCAGCTGTCACCTCATTGGAAGCCTGCTGGAATTGTCTCCCCCCTCCCCCAGAGGTGTTGTAGAGGGTCATAGCAGGTGTAGGCTGGAGGGGAATGTGAGGCTGACGCCCCTGTGTGTTCTAGCAGCATCTTAAAGGCTCGTCGTTGTGTCTTCAGAATGCTGACATGGCCTCCATGTCTGCTCTCCGCGAGACCCACCTTGTATGTCTGGTTCATTGCTCTTTCCCAAGCCCTGCCCTGGCACCGGGCGCAGAAGAAGCCCCTCCTCCCACTTGCTCTAGTGCCTTTGCCCCTGCCCCACAGCCTCCAGGCTTCCTGCCCCCAGCTCTCAGTTCTGCTTTGCTCTCTGGGGAAAATGGTTGCACAGAAGCAGGAGGTTCAAATCATGGTTATCCGGCATCCACCAATAAATGATAAAATCTACAAATAACGAATGTCAGAGAGAATGCAAAGTAGTCTACAGTTTCCTCAACTTGCAAATTGATTCTTTAAAATTCTATTAAATTGGTTGCTTAGAAATCAAAGCACATTTTCCTGAAGAAAAGAAAGGAAATGAGAGGGGAAAGAGGGAGGGGAGGGAGAGAAAGGAGGGAAGGGAAGGGAGAGGAGGGGAAGGATTGGAGGGAGGGGAGGAGAGGAGCGGCGGGGAGGGGACCTTCCTGGCACCTTGTTGCCCTGGAGGGTTGTTATTAGGGGAGTTATATTTGTATATGTGCCTGGCACAGGGTGAGCGCCCATACATGCCTGTATCTTCATCGTCATCACCGCCGTCACCATCATCTTCACCATCACTTCCACTACGCCACCATTACCACCAACACCACTATGGTCTTTATCATCAAAAATTTAGTTTTTCTGAACTGATAATATCTTATTCTCTTTCCCTCTCTTCCTTTCCCTCCCTCCCCTCCTTCCTTTCCTTTCCCTCCCCTCCCTCCTCTTCTCCCCTCCCCTCCCTCCTATCCTTCCCCTCCTCTCCCTTCCCTTCCCTCCCTCCCTTCTCTCCCTCCCCTCCCCTCCGCCTTTCCCCTCTCATTTCCTTTCTTTTCTTCAGGAAAATATGCTTTGATTTCTAAGCAACCAAGTTAATAAAATTTTAAAGAATCAATTTGCAAGTTGAGGAAAATGTAGACTACTTTGCATTCTCTCTGATATTTGTTATTTGTAGATTTTATCATTTATTGGTGAATGCCAGATAACCATGAATGATAAGACCTCTAATTAGTGGTGAGGCAGCAAGGTGTCAAGGTTAACAATCTCCACTTCACTTTGGAGTTCTAGATTGCAGAATTATTTAGCGTGGTGTGATTTTCAACAAAGTGCTAAACCCGCTGAATCTCAATTTCATCATCTGTAAGTGGGGTATCTGGGAGGATTAAATACATGATGTATAAAAACCACCCGCTGCACCAGCATCTGGCACGTGGTGTGTCCTCAGTTGGGGGAGCTGCTGTTAATCAGTGTGATTTTTTTTTGTTTTAGTGTGTTTTGTTAAGATGAGTCAAACTTTATGCTGTGCTATTGTGTCTTACAGTTAAGATGTTAGAAAATTAGCTACCTCCCCAAATCAATTTCTCTCCCTTGTCTGCCTGGAAATTGTTACTCATCTTTGCAGTTTTGTGGTTTGTAGCTCAAGCTGTAGAAAGCAATGGCATTTCTTTTTTTTTTTGTTAAGATTTATTTATTTGTTCATACAAGCTGGGGTGCAGGCCAGAGGCGTGGGGTGGTGAGAGGGTTCACCAGAGACAGAGTGGGGAGCAGAACAGGCAGATCGACGGAAACACACTGCTGAGGGGAGCAGCGGGAGAGGCAGGAGAGTCTGCTGCGCCATGTGGGAATCTCCCTGGCTGGACATCAAACTTGTGCCGCAGTTGCCGACAGCTCCACAGCGCTGCGCTCAACCCGTTGTGCCACCGGGGAGGCCCAACGATGGCCTTTCTGACCACTCAGCTGTCTTGTTGATGACCAGTCTGGCCCTTCCCTGCTGCTGCTGTTTATTTTCTCCATCTCTTGGCCCTTTACTGTCTTCTCCATCCTGCTTTGCATTTTTGAGATGAAGTACCAAAGTGTACTTAAAAGTGTAACTTTTAAGCTGCCACTGGCTTAGCTGATTTTCTCTGTAAGAGGTATTAAGAAATAGGATTAGTGGAATCTTCCTGAGTATTACAATAACCTCAGTGAAATATTTGACCATGCTTAGATAAGCAGAATTACCAGCAAATGAAAGTTGCTCTTGGTTCCTGCAACTGAAAGCATATCGAGTTTTACACTGAAGTTCTAGGGAGCTGAATTCACACTAACCAGATTTTAATTTAAAAATTCTATGTCTAAAGTTTTTAAGGGAATTTTAGTCTATAATCTGCTGAAGTTTATCCAGGGATTGAGGGAAAGAGTATGGGATAAATTTGTAAACTAGTCTTGAAATATGTTCTCACCTGTTCAAATGTCAGTCTGCTTCTAAATGTAGTGCAGTCTTCAGCCCTGGCCTTTAGATCTGAAATTCTTGGAATGTTCTCCACCCTCCTCATATGCCTCCTCCACCCCTTGCCTTCCTCACACTCGCATGATTTCTATTCTTCTTTAACATGGCTTCCCTGGAATCTGTCATAGCATCTGGCAATCTGTCGTCATTTCAATTTCTTGAAATGACATTTGCTGAATTAAAAAAATATATAATTGTGTTTTTGTAATTACAGGCACAAGGCATGGTGCATGATTTTTGAGTGGAGGTGAAATAGCCCATAACCTGCTTTGTGAGCTCTGCTGAATTTGGATGAGGATTTAAGTTATAGATTCATAGATTTTGAAAGAGCATTGATTGCTTCCTTGCTAAAGCTTTCCCCATCCCCATAAATGGTGGTGTTGGCCTCCTTAGCACCTAGGAATGGAGCTCAGTAACTATAGTTACCAGCATTCACTTAACAAAAAATGTCGATGGGGCCTCCCTGGTGGCACAGCGGTTGAGCACTGCGCTGTGGAGCTGTCGGCAGCCTGCGATGCGAGTTCGACGCCCAGCTGGGGAGAATCCCACATGGTGCAGCAGACCTCTCCTGCCTCGCCCGCTGCTCCCCTCAGCAGTGTATTTCTGATCTGCCTGTTCTGCTCCCCATTCTGTCTCTGGTGGACCCTCTCGCCACCCCACGCCTCTGGCCTGTACCCCAGCTTGTATGTATAAATAAATAAATCTTTAAAAAAAAAAGTCAATGAAGTTTTTTGGTGGTGTGGATGACCAGAAAGGAATGTATCATTTAAGGGAAATTATAAAGTGTGCATTCTAGAAAATAATTCATTTTGTGAGTTTGGATGCTTTCTTTTTTTATTAAGATTTATATGTTTATACATACAAGCTGGGGTACAGGCCAGAAGTGTGGGGTGACGAGAGGGTTCACCAGAGACAGAGCGGGGAGCAGAACAGGCAGATCAGAAGTACACTGCTGAGGGGAGCAGCGGGTGAGGCAGGAGAGGTCTGCCGCACCATGTGGGATTCTCCCTGGCCGGGCGTCGAACTCACGTCGCCGCTGCCGACAGCTCCACAGCCCAGCGCTCAACCGCTGCGCCACCAGGGAGGCCCCTGGATGCTCTCTTTAAGGAGGGACCAAACTCCTTTTTCTGTAATTACTTTAGGGAGTAACACCAAGGTTGGTAAGACTGACCTTGACCTGTCATTCTGTAACAGACTGTTACAATTTCACCCAGGACTAGTTGGGTACCTTGAAGTGAGTAGTTCTTTTCCAGGTATGACTGAGGACCAGGTGTATCCGGTCTGTTATATGCACAGAGGTGTTTGGGATTCAGGACTTGCTGTTCTGACCTGGGGGTGGCCTGTTTCTCATGCCTTCGGTGTCCTGGCCTACGTCAGTCTCCTCTTTTAAGTGTTTTTTTTTTGAGTGGTTTTCTGGAGCCAGCCTGTATCAAAGACCTCAGTGCTGAATTCCCAGGAAGTCGCTGGAAATCAGCCACATGGACGCCTTTGGGCCCTGGAAGACAGCAGTGGCTGCAAGTCGGAGCTCCCGGACAGAGCTTGTCACGCCCTGTCAGCTCGACAGGGCTGGGGCCGCCCCTTCAGGGAGCCTGTCACTCTGTGTCTTTACATTTCCTTCCGTTCCTGACGGACCGCCCGTCCTTACAACTCTTCTTTATCGAAGTATCCTCAGCTCTAGCTCAGCCAGCGACCTTGCATATAGTAATGGCTAAATGAATATTCAGTGACTGAACAGAGTTGTTTTATAGACATTTCCCAAATTGGAAAGCGAATTTCGGTGCCCATTACTTTCAAGACAAATGATATAGCTGAGAAAGATAAACTATGTGAAAAGTCATTGATTTTGTCTAACAGCTTAAAAAACAAGCAGTTTCTCCTGATTATTTTCATAGACACGAATACATGATGTTCCTAAATGGGTGTGTTGAGCTTGCTTATTTGCTTTGGCAGGGAAGCGCCAGTCTCCAGGCTGACACTGGGCCCCCAATATTGGGGAGCAAGATGCCAGGCCACTAGCTCTGCACTGGTGTGACACCTGCACTTCTGAGGAAGACTGACCTGAGCACCTCCCTGGCACCTGGGGGTCGCCATTTCTTCCCCGGTTACTGCTGACTGCTGGGAGCATTGGCCTACGTGCAGGAACACAGGATCCACCAGCAAGACTGAGGTCCCCAGTCCCTTTAACTGAGGGGCTCGTGTCGCCTCGAGGGGCAGCAGCGTTGGGAGCAGTGCAGGAAGGAGGGAAAAAGCAACTCAAAGTCCAAGTAGTGAGAGAGAGTGACTTAGGGGGGCTCACCTCTCTGGAGGTGTAGCAGTCTCGTATTTATTGGGGGCTCAGATTCAGGGAGGGCCAGAGAGTATGTGGAGGAATGTGTGGAGGAAGTTGCATGGTGGGGATGTGGATTGGGGGTGCCTCATTGGCCCAAGCTAGGGGGAGTGAATAGGTTCCGTTGCCTGGGGTCACGTTGTTGCTGCTGATCAGAACATCCTGTCTCTAGTCCCTGTTGACACTTAACTGCTGCCCAGGTGGTCTGGCTGGTTCTGCTGATCTGGCCATAATGTGGCTGCTGTTCTCAGATGTCCTCAGACCAAGACTTTTGTCTTGGTGAGAGGTCCCTGCCTGACTCTACATTCCAGCTTGACCATTAGAAACTGTGGGCGCCCAGACTACACCCCGAGAACAAGGGGGGCTGGGGAATCCACAGGCTGGTCCATGGGTCCCCAAAGAATGCATCCTGGCAGGTAAACTTAGCTTCTTTCTGGATGCAGCTTTTCGATTAGGTCTTTCTCAGAAGCCAGGTGTTCCTCAGCGGTCTGCACCCCTTTCTCTACACACCTGGGACCGTGTCGTAGACTAAGGAGTTTCAGCATGTTGTTATTGTCTGTGAATGGGCGCCTTCCCTTGTCTTTTTAAAGATTTATTTATTTATGCATACAAACTGGGGTGTAGGCCAGAGGTGTGGTGTGGTGAGAGGATTCCCCAGAGACAGAGTGGGGAGCAGAACAGGCGGATCGACGGAAAAACACTGCTGAGGGGAGCAGCGGGGAGACAGGAGAGGTCTGCTGCGCCCTGTGGGGAGCTCCCTGGCCGGGGATCCAAATTGTGCAGCAGTGGCTGGTGATAGCTTCATAGTGCTGAGACTTAACCCCTAGTGCCCCCAGGGAGGCCCCTCTTATTTGTCTTCTGCTCTGGGGTCCTAGCACTTGGGGGACGGACCCAGCATCCCTGCTTGGTGATCGTGCAGGTTCCTGTCCGGTGCCTTCCGGTTCTTGGCGGTTGGGGGAGACCTGACTCAGCCATTTTTCCAACGAGTCAGATGGCTTTTGTGGCGCATGCTTCTTGCAGCTGCATGCCCTGACCCTGGGGACGGAAGTGAGTCGCCCCTTTTTTTTCTCAATATGAGAGGGCTTGGGCCAATTGAGCGCCTGCAGAATGATGGAACTGGACTCAAGTTGGATGGGAAGCTGTGGGTTCAGGTGCTCGACATATTTATTGGCTGTGCAACAAGCCGGGTGTAGAGTAGTGCCAGGTGGGGGAGCAAAAGTCAAAAGCAATCAGAAGGCAGAGCTGCAGAATGTTATCAAATGCCAATGGGCCATTTGGACGCTTAGAACAAGGCGCTGGTGGCTTTCTTGGATCTTGGCATTTCCGCTGAGATGTGCAACTGCGTGGAAAGGGACTGTGGGTGAAACACCCTGCCGTCTTTCCCGCTGTTGGTTTTAACTGTCAGGCTACATGAGGAGTTAGGACCAATGATTGTAAATCTGTTGTCAAAATCATGCAGGAGTGGGATAGGGTAGTGGACAGAGATGGGCCGGAGCTCATTAGTCTCATGACATGGTCCCAGGTGTGCCGAGAAAGGGGTGCAGAAAGTACGTGGACACACGAATAGGCCTCAGGTGAGAGCATGCCTGGCCTACTCAAAGGCAAGCCCGTAGTGGAGCGGACTCAGGTAGATTTGAACCTGGAGCCTCTTGGCCAGGGATGGTTGTATGGACGACCCACAGTGGTTTCCTTATTTGCAGCTCACTGATTAGCTTGATCAGTCCCCAACTCACACCAGCCTTTCCTGCTAGATTGGCAGGCTCAGGATGCAGGAACAGCAGGCATTGCCATGCCTTTGTCTTTTTTGTTAAAATTTATTTATGCATAGAAGAGCTGGGGTGCAGGCCAGAGGTGTGGGGGTAAGAGGATTCACCAGAGACAGAGTGGGGAACAGAACAGGCAGATCGACTGAAGTACACTGCTGAGGGGAGCAGCGGGGAGACAGGAGAGGTCTGCTGCGCCCTGTGGGAATCTCCCTGGCTGGGGATTGAACTCGTGCTGCAGTGGCTGCCGATAGCTTCACAGTGCTGCGAATCAACCCCTGCGCCACCAGGGAGGCCCTCTTCTTCATCTTTTAATATTTCCAGCATACACTTATTTTTCTCTGATTACAAAAGTAAGACATGCTTATTATGAAAGCATTTGGAAAGAGAGAAAAAGTACAAAAGAGTAGAAAGAGATTCACCCACAGGCAACCACTTTTCGCACATCTTGCCAGTCTCAATAGTCTCTGTGCCTGGTGGCCACATGGCTGAGGCCGCCTTGGGGGCAGGACAGAGGGAATATTTCCATCACGGCAGAAGGTCCCATCAGAAGCATGCGGTGTGACATGGTATCTGACTCCGGCATGTTAACGTGTGTTTCATTAACAAACACATTTGTTTATTAACCATATTTGTGGCTCCTCCAAAGTTTTGACTTATGGTGGAATTGACGTTGCCTGCTTTCCTTCCTTCCTTCCTTCCTGCCTGCCGTGGTGGGGTGGGTGAGCGGATTCACCAGGGACAAAGTGGGGAGCAGAACAGGCAGATCCACTGAAGTACACTGCTGAGATGAGCAGCGGGGAGATAGGAGAGGTCTGCTGCGCCATGTGGGAGTCTCCCTGGGCGGGGATCGAACTCTTGCTGCAGTGGCTCTGGATGACTTCATAGTGCTGCGACTTAACCCATTGCGCCACTAGGGAGGCCCTGCCTACTCTTTATTTAGATATCAGCAGCTACTGCAGTAACATGAGCTCCAGTTCCTTGGACAACCCCATGGAAAACCTGTTTTGTTCCTGCAGTCAGGCAGGGCTGGTGTCTTAAGTGCCCCAGATGTATTTTCCCGGAATGCAAAGCGGCTGCTTCCCTGGAGTCTTTTGTCATTGGCTCCATGCGATGATGAAGAGGCTTAGCTGGGATTATTCTCTTAACATGGCCACGTGAGCCTCTGGGGGCTGAGTCCCGAGGACACAGGTGTAGTCGTGGCAAACTGGGGGGCTTCATCCGCTTTGGCCTTGGAGGGGGCTTAGCGAGGGGCCGTCCGTGATAGACCAAGCGGGAGTCAGCCCCATTCTGGATAAGGGGTCACAGTGCCGTTCACACCTGAGCCAGCCCCAGGACACTGCCCTGGGTCCTTGGAGTGACCTTGGTCTTTTCTGTCCATAAATTGCACTATTGGCTGCTGCCTGGAGGATGGCTACAGCAGCATTTCCAGAACTTGCAGGTCTCTGAGTGACCAGGGGTCCCCAAGAGCCCTCCATCCACCAGGTTCTGGCCGAGAAGCTTCGAGCTGAAGCGCCGTGTGGAGGTGGCTCCTGCAGCCTGAGCAAGGATGGGTGTGCTCAAGCAGACGGCAGCGCCCTGTTTCTCACGCTCATTAGCCTCTCCCAGCCGTGTTCCAGGGACTAGGTGTATTTTAGAAAAAGTTCACCATCCTTTCCCCACTTCTTCCTTTTCCGTCTCAGTTACTTCCCCGGGGTGTTCTTGTTCTGCACTGAGCAGGAGTGTCCTTTCCGATGGCGAAGTCAGAAGCTGCTTCTTAACATCCCTCCATGCACAGCACTGCCAGTTGGGGGCACTGATCTTTGCTCGGCGGGCACAAGCGCGTTAGCTGGAGGCTGGTGTGAGCACCGAGACCCTGTCAGCCCCAGGGCGCCCGCAGAAATGCCTGGATGGGGAGACTGAGATGGTCTAAGCAGCAGCTCCCCCACCAGCCTGCCTCTTCTGGTCATGAGAACGTCACATCTGCAGGTGTGAGCGGACATAAGACCCCCCAAATTCTCTCCATGCCCTAACACCGCTGAATCAGGATGGCATGAAAGATACTGTTGGCATGTCTGTGCTTCAAAAACTTCCACGGCTACAACATGTCTATTTTGTTGGCCTGAGTGCTGAGTGCATGAAGCTCGGTAAGCAGGGTCACTGATGGGGCATCTCTGGGGGGATCCCCAATGGCCTAGGTAGAAGGTGTTTATCTTCCCAGGTGGAAACCAAAGCTGCTTGTTAGCAGGACGGTTGGAGAACAAATGATCACTCCCTACCTCTCCCTCCTCAGTCCACAGACATTAAATTTTTATTTTCTCTTTTTTAAATGATAAACATAATACATCTTGCTGTTGAGTTCAGGCACATGGACATATCCCAGTGTTCACTTTAATGTGTAACATCTTCATCAGAAAATGTATTGGAGGCAGTAACAAGCATGGGGGAACATTCAGCTCTTCAATGGCTGCCATTTATGGGGGTTCATGCTGTGATATAATTGTGCCCCCAAATCTGGAGGTATAAAACCAAGGAAACATAATGAATATAAATGGTAATGTGACCACCAGCCACCCCACCCAGGTATATGTGACCCAGAACACTTTATAGAGTAGTCATTAAAGATGCTTGTTTGCCAAAAAGTCACCCCACTGAGTGGCAGGAAGCGTTGTACACCATACATCTGACAACGGGCCGACGTCCAAGATCTGCATAGAAGTGATACAGCTCCATGGAAAGAAGACAACCCAATTAAAGAAAGTGGGCAGAAGAGCTAAGTAGGTGCTTCTCCGGAGAAAACATACAGATGGCCAGCAAAAAGTGTCCAGCATCACTCATCATCAGGGAAATGCAAATCAAAACCATGATGAGATACCATCCCACACCCTTGAGAATGGTGCATCTCAAAAGGACCAGAAACAATAAATGCTGGTGAAGATGGGGAGAAAAGGGGACCTTCTTACACTGCCGGTGGGGATGTAGACTGGTACAGCCCCTATGGAAAACAATATGGAGGTTCCTCAAAAGATTAAAAATGAATCCGTCATATGATCCTGCAATCCCATTCCTAGGTATCTACCTGAAGAATGCAAAAACACTAATTTGGAGGGAAACCTGCACTCCTATGTTCATTGTATTTACAATAGCCAAATTATGGAAACAGCCTAAGGGTCCAAGGACAGATGAGTGGATAAAGATGTGGTCTGTATACACAATGGAATACTACTCAGCTGTCAAAAAGATAACCCTTGCCATTTACAGTAACATGGGTGGAACCAGAGGGGGTGATGCTAAGAGAAGTAAGTTGGAGGGAGAAAGACAAATACTGGTTGGTGTCACTTGATGTGGAAAATAAAGAAACCAGAGTTTGATAAAGTCAAACTAACAACAAACCCTAGAAATCTGACTATAGAAGTGAGGCTACCAGAGGGGTGGTGATTGAGAACAAGGGGGGAAGCACTGGACTCTGATGGTGGGCTGCCAATGCTCTCTGGTGGGTACAGTGTGGTTTACAACACCTGAAGGGGTAGGTCCTGTGCTTCTAAAACACAAACAACAATGTAAACCACTGTTAACTAAAAGAAAAGAAGTTTGTTTGCTCCAATACATTTTTGATTAAAATACCCGGCTCAGCGTTCCCGAAGGCGCTGGTTTATCAGAACTCCCGCAGCCTCACATCTTGCTTCCCTTTTCCCTTCTCTGCGTGTCGCCACAGAGCGTTCAGACCCGTGGCTGCGTCAGGCCCCCGCTGTGTGAGAGGCTGCTCTGTGCTGGCTTTTCAATGCATCAGTCCCCTCAACCGGCTTTTGTTGCCAGTGAATTCTGGTCGGCTCCCTCCAGAGCCCCACATCCCGCTGAAGAGAAAGGACAGGAGCCGCGATGGAGGCCACTGCTGGCGGACGTGCTGTCTGGGTCATCCAGGCGCTGAGTCACCCCTTCGTCTTTGGTGCAGAAGAGAAATCTTGAGCATCTGACTTGACACGAGGCGATTTTTAGAGCCTTAGTTGAACCTTCATGCATTTCTCAGGGCGACGCTTATATTTTCCTGCCCAAACAAGACCGTGGCTGGTTTCAGCCCTACAAGAACAGCGTTCGGTCAGTTCCTCTGAGCAGATGCCTGCTCGTGGATGCTGTTCTGAACCTGATGTGACGCCATCGGAACAGCTGAAGGGCGAGGGCGCTATTCCTGGAGCAAGTCATGGGACCGTGAAGCTCCCACCTGCTCTACGTTTCCTAGCTCGCCACAGACTCGTGTTAATAGGATAAGGTCAGGGTCATGGTGAGAAATGGCAGTCTGGGCGTGGGCTTTCTATAGATAGCTACGGAGGTCATCAAGGATGTTAACTTGCCCTTTTTTTCAAAAAAGAGGATTTATTTATTTATGCATACAAGAGCTGGGGTGTAGGCTAGAAGTGTGTGTGTTGGGGGGGCGGGTTGAGAGGATTCACCAGAGACAGAGTGAGGAGCAGAACAGGCGGATTGACTGAAATCCACTGCTGAGGGGAGCAGCGGGGAGACAGGAGAGGTCTGCTGCACCATGTGGGAAGCTCCCTGGCTGGGGATCGAACTCCTGCTGCAGTGGCTGCAGATAGCTTCATAGTGCTGAGACTTAACCCCTGCGGCACCAAGGAGGCCCTAACTTGTCTTTTTAAAGAATCGAGGTGTAACTGACATAAAACATTAGTTTCAGGTTTAGACATCGTGATTCGCTGTTTGTCCACACTGTGAAATAAGCAATCACCAAGTAAGTCTAGTTATTTATGCATACAAGAGCTGTAACCCTGCATGGTTACAGAAATGTGTGTTCATGTGAGACCCTTTAAGGTTTATTCTCTTAGCCACTTTCAGACCTGTAGTTCAGTTTGATTAAACGTAGTCACCACGTTGGTAATCACAACCCCATTTATTTTGTAAACGGAACTTTGTGCTTCTTCACCTAATTCACTCATTTTGCTCATGGGAGGAGCAGACATACTCCCCATCTATGAACTTCTGTATCTGTGATGTTTTTTAACTCCACGCATGAGTGAGATCATATGGTATTTGTCTTTGACTAGCTGGTTTCTTGTAGCGTGACACCCTCGAGGTCCATCCGTGTTGTTGCAAATGACGAGATTTCAGTTTTTATTTTTTAATGACTGAAGAATATTCCAGTGTGTGTCTCTAGATGCCTCTATCACATCTTCCTGATCCACTCATCCGTGGATGGACACTGAGGTCATTTCCATATCTTGGTTATTGTAAATGATGCGGCAGTGAACCTGGGGGGGGCAGACATCTTTTTGAGCTGGCCTGTTTGTTTTCTTTAGATAAATACCCATAAGTGGAATTGCTGAATCATAAGGTTCTATTTTTAATTTTTTGAGAAACCTTCACACTGTTTTCCAGAGCGGCTTCATGGATTTATATGCTGTCAGCAGCGCATGAGGGTTTGCTTTCCCCTGCATCCTCACCAGCTCTGTGACTTTGATTTTTTTACAATTTGGAAGGACGGGTTTGTTAGGGAAAGGAGAAAAAAGAGGAGAGCCCCTTCGTGGTCGCAGGCGGGCCGAGAGATGCCCACGTGTCCCCCGCCCGCTGACAGTGGCTGTCCTGACAGATGTGACGTGGCAACGCCTGAGGGTTTTGTTTGGATCTCCCTGAAGATTCGTGGGGAGCACTTTTCACATACCTGGTGACCATCTCTAAATGATTTTTTAAAAAAGATTTATTTATTTATGCATACAAGAACTGGAATGTAGGCCAAAAATGTGGGGGTTGAGAGGACTCATCAGAGAGAGTGGGGAGCAGAACAGGTGGATCTACTGAAGTACACTGCTGAAGGGGGCTGCAGGTGAGACAGGAGAGGTCTGCTGCGCCATGTGGGTCAGCTCCCTGGCCGGGGATCGAACTCGGGCTGCCAGTGGCTGGCGATAGCTTGATGGTGCTAATACTTAACTCCTGCGCCACCAGGGAGGCCCTGTGAATGATTTTAATATAACGATACACTTGGAAATCTTGCACTTCAGATCTGGGGAAATTGTATCTCTACGGATGAATTCATTTGATTAGACTCACAAAGAAGCTACTCAATATATTTAATTATTTCCTTGATTGCTATAAAGTTCAAAGATAATTTTTGAAAATTGTTTGGGTTTTTACTGCGGTGACATTTTATAGCACTGTGTGTGGTTTAGGGTACAGACTCACACCTCTCCAGGTGTGTGTGACCTCACCACGCCCACACCAAAGCCCAGTGTTCCTTCACCAGGCTCAGAGGTCGTTTTTATGCTCAATGGTAGACATAAAGTTTAGGTTTTTAAAAATGCTATTCTCACCTTTTTAAAATATTATTTATGTCCTGCCTTTGGGTTACTGGTAAAATATTTTGGGGTGTTTGTTCTACTGCAGTTGTCCTTTTTCTGATGAGCTGAATCAGATTGGTTTTGGAAATGGGGATGGGGATGATACCAATGGTTTGTTCTAGAGTTTTCCCAGTTGCTCATGGGATGTTTTCACCACTACCTAGGGAGAGAAGGGGTGGGAGAGGAGGGGCTTGAGTGGGGCAAGGAAGGGGATACGTGGAAATGAACAGACGGTGTGAACAAAGGTGAAGGGTGGGACGTGGGCAGGGGCCGTGAGGTGAGCAGCTGGACATTGTGGGAAGAGAGGACGATCAGTTGGAAGAGAGGGGAGGAGAGGAGGGGGGGCCTGGGAGTCTGGGTTTGAAGATAAAGTCCATTTAATATGAGGTTAAGTGGACACTGAGAAATTTAGGTTTTTGAATAGAGGTGGAGTAAGGTGAAGGTGTGATGTCAAGTATTTACCCAACATGCATCATGACTGGCATTGGGATTAGAATGCAGAGATCATCTAATAAGAGGTGATGGAAATCCAGATTCACCTGATAAGGACCCAGCTTTGCAAAGACAGAGAAAAATGACTTTGACCTGTGATGTAAAAAAAAAAAAGACCTCAGGCATTTTTGACTCTCCTTCATCCTGGTGTCAAAGACCCAGAGCTAACAGTTTCAGAAATGTAGATTAGGTGTTACTTTAGTTTGACTTAAAATCCAGGTAGGGATTGCTTTGGTCAGTTACATGTAACTCTGACTAGGGTAAAAATATTGAACACTGATGTTTTGGCTTTTTAAAAATTTTTTATTTCTTTTATATTGAATGATGACTATTTGAGGTCAACACAATTATATATTTAAATTATTTTATTTTAAAAAATTTTTGTTAAAGATTTATTTTTATTTATTTATGCACACAAGAACTGGGGTGTAGGTCAGAGGTACGGGGTGTAGGGAGTGAGTGTATTCACCAAAGACAGAGTGGGGAGCAGAAAAGGCAGATTTACTGAAATCCACTGCTGAGGGGAGCAGTGGGGAGACAGGAGAGGTGTGCTGTGCCATTTGGGTCCGCTCCCTGGCTGGGGATTGAAATCCCACTGCAGTGGCTACCCAGAGCTCCATAGTGCTGAGACTTAACCCCTTGCACTACCAGGGAGGCCCTTTAAATAATTCTAAATGATACTGTGACTATAGATCCTCCCACCATTCTCTTTTCTGATTGGTGATCTAGAGACTCATTCGCAGTGTTGGTGGTGGTTTGAAATTCCTCTCTGGTTGTTCTCATCCTGAGCTCTGGGGGGAGCTGTGGGGTGGCTGCCCCCTTTGGTCTCTCACTCACTCTCTCATTTGGCTTGCACCTCAGTGGAGGAGTTGACCGACCCCTATGATGACTGACTTTCTTGGATTCCCCCCGCAATTCGACTTTCTTTCTCTTGGAGACTTCTCCAGTGAGTGTCTTAGATCAGCCACAACTTGCTGTCTTGAATTCAGTTGTTCCCTGATGACTTTTCCAAGATCCCAACTTGGTCACCTCTGCTGGCCTCTTCCTCGGTTTTCGCAGAGTATCAGCACCGGCTCTGCCTGGGCCTGGGCCGCAGCACTCGTGTTTCCTGCAGGAGACAAGTAGCTTTAATGGGGGACACAGTGCTCAATGACACATCACCCCATAAATTTGTCCTCAGGAGCTGTTCCCCCAGATACAGGGCCTGACCTGAGGTGCTTGAGTGATTTGATTTAGAGGGGATCGTTCTGCTATTCCTTGTGAAAAGAAATATTAAATTTTGTTCACTGGAATTTTGTTAAATATAGCTTATTATTATTATTATTTTGCACAGCGTCCAATTTTATTTTCCTTTTCATTTCTTTAGACATTTAGAGTTATATATTACAAGAAATAAGAGGGACATTAAGCCAGAGAATTCAACATGTTATCATCCTGGGGAAGAATTAATGAACGTCAAGCAGTTGGAGAGAGAGAAAAGACAGGTTTTCTGATGCGGGATCTATGTTTTTTCAGGCGTTGTCCTGAGACCTCAGGCCAGTATGTGCCGATGGCCTTCTTCTTGGATCTGGGTACAGGGCTGCGGTAATCTGCAGAATGTCTTCTTTTACTTTGGAGTGCAAATTTGTTTAAGTGAGACAGTCTGGGACACACTTATCCTGGACTTTTGGGTTCAGTTGTCTCTCCTTGATCTACCAGCTTCAAGTCAAGCCCTTGAACTTCTCTGTGTTTAGTCCTGGAGGGCCGTGCGGGCTTCCCTAGCTGTCTCGCTGGTCAGTTTCTTGAGTCGCTTCCAGAGTCCGCTGCCCAGAGGCCTTGCCTGCCAGCGTCATCTCCCGGGAGCTTACGTGCTGTGTGCAAAACAGCCCTCAGTGAAAACTGTATTTTAGTGATTTTTTCCTTTGCTGAAGTTGGGCAAATTGCTTACTGCAAATATATTTTAAGTGTAGACTGGCAGGAAATGCCTGTTCCTTTTGGAATTTATTAATGTTGACTAGAAATCTCTGCAGTTGAAAAAGACAAATGCACATGATTTCACGAGTCCCCTCAAAATCAATGCGAGCCAAGAGCTGGAATGTGAGCAGGGATAACAACGCAGTTGCTGGCACAGCAGCAGTTAAGTTCAAGGACATTTTTTGAATGTCTGATTCATTTTGAAGAGAGAGGTCAAAATGGAGATAGCTCGAACTGGCTCCAGAACTCTCCTGGAAACTCTTGGACACTCGAGACCATCCCCGTGGCCACGGACCACCGGTTCTGTCTCCCCTGTGCCGCCCTGGTGCACGAGCTCCCCCATGCGTCCCACGTGTGCAGGGTTTGGACACTGGGGTGGCGCCAAGGCAATGCCTGCACCTGCCCTGCCACCTTCTGAGCTCACAGATAAGACGAACAACCCAGCTGCGTCCTCGGGCGTGTCGACACGCTTGACCCTCTCTAAAGTGGATGGCCCTGGACCCATTTCTGGATAATCTGCTGGATGTGTAGTGAAGATGCCACATGACGATGCAAGACATAAACAGCTCTGCTTTGCACAATAAAGCAAGACTTTATCTTATTGGCTTACCTTTTTAGAATTTCATATAGCGGCCTCCGTGGTGGCGCAGGGGTAGAGTCTCAGCGCTATCACTACTACGGCCTGAGTTCGATCCCCGGCCAGGGAGCTGACCCACAGGGCACAGCAGACCTCTCCTGTTTCACCCGCTGCTCCCCTCAGCAGTGTATTTCAGTGGATCTACCTGTTCTGCTCCCTACTCGGTCTCTGGTGAATCCTCTCACCCCCCACACCTCTGGCCTACACCCCATTCTTCTATGCAAATTAAAAAAAAATCATATAAAATGAGACAAAATGGCGGTCTTCCTCTGAGAATGGGGTGCTTGGTTCTTTGCTCACTTAGGCTGTCTGTGCAGGGTCCAAAGGCATCTATCATTCTCCCAAGAATGCAACTTGCAAACTGTCCACTTACATAAACGATACTTTTGTTTAGATAAACGATGAGGTCCTGGTGACGTACGCATGTGCAGGAAGTGAGTGTGTGGCAGGGCAATGAAAACTCTTTTCTGATTGACTTAAAGCATCAAATGGTGCTTTCACCGGGAGGAAGCTCGTATTCTATTCACAAACTTCCAAATCGCATACCTACACTTTCTACTGCACTGCCCCACTTTTTGGGGTGGGTCAAAGAAAAGACCTAAGAATTGAAACTATTGTGGATTTTTCCTTTTGCCTTTTTCTCTCATCAGGGGAAGTATTCAGTATTCTGACAGGGAGAAGAACAGTTGAAGGCTGCTTTTGATTCAGTTCATTGACTGAGATCTACTTGGGGCAAAGACCCAAAGAATCAGTGTAGTTTTTCTCAGAAGAGTACAGAGCCTCAGAACTGGAAGGGATTTAGCAATTTTCAGCTCTAAATTTTGAACAGATGTGTTCAAGTCTGCGGGGAGGAGCGTCAGCTATGGCCACAGCCCAGGTTTCCTCATTCACTTCAGGGTAACATCATACCCTGTTCCTTATCGTTTCCCCACCAACAGGTCTTCCTGATTCTACTGGTTAACTCTCTTTCTCTTTTTAAGATTTATTTATTTCTGCATACAAGCTGGGGTGTAGGCCAGAGGCGTGGGGTGGTGAGAGGATTCACCAGAGACAGAGTGGGGAGCAGAACAGGCAGATTCACTGAAACACACTGCTGAGGGGAGCAACAGGTGAGGCAGGAGAGGTCTGCTGAGCCCTGTGGGAAGCTCCCTGGCTGGGCATGGAACTTGCAGCCTCCGGCAGCTCCACAGAGCTGCGCTTAACCCGTTGTGCCACCAGGGAGGCCCAGTGTTAACTCTCTTTTGCCTACCGCTTAGCAGGTTAGGGGGAACGTTGTTGCTTGAAGGCTGGTGTGGGGTAGCACTGTTGACCTGATGGGGCTGGTGTGTTTGTATTGCCCAGCGGAGACCAGAGATCTGCACTGTCCTTGGCTTTCCAGGAGGCTGGGCTGGTTCTAGGTTGAGTGACTTAGCTCGGAGGCCCTGACATGGAAGAGCCCACGAAATGAGCACATCCTTCCTCAGTGTCCATCTATGTGATGTGGGAGCTTGAACTTCCAACCCAGACCCACTGGCTCTTCTACTTACTAGACTGAGCAAGTGTTTTTGTCTCTTTGTGCTTCAGTTTCCTCATCTATAAAACGAGAGCAGCATTATTAACAGTTTCTTACATATAAAGAGCTCTGGGAACAGTGCCTGACAGATGTTGAGTTCTCCTTTGGGGTGACTTAGTATTCTCTTGGGTTTTCTTTGTCTGCCAAACCATGTCCCTCTTGGAAATTGCAGCTCTTGCTGCAGCCAGTGAACTCAATACAGGCACCCCCCACTACCCAAAAGAAGAGTGCTCCCATTTGGTATGATACAGTAGGTTCTTTTTAAGGTCTGGGAGCATATTACCATTAGTTTATATGGAAAAAAAGTGTGAGCTTTTCCAGACCCCCAAAATAACCTAGTAGGTTATACCAAATGGTCATACCAAAATAACCTACTAGGTCATACCAAATTCTACTTTTGGATAGCGGGGGATACCTGTAAAGCCTGCCTCTTCACTGGGCAGCGTGGCCTTGGATGTCTTTGTTGTGCTGATTTGGCAAGTTCTGCCCTAGTTCTGGTGACATTGTGTTCTTCTTTAACCAGTGGCATTATTGATTTTCTTTGTCAACCAAGCACTTTGTGGAAGAAGACACTCTTGTAATATCGACACAAACATGACTAAGTTTAATGCTATAGATTATTACAAGTCTTTGCTGTAACTATGGCACTAAGTTGCATAATTACTGAATTTAAAAAGTCAAACAAATTATTTGAGGACTAGGATAAGGAAAGTTGTCTTTTTCTCCATATTTATTGGGCTGTTGGAAAAGTCGTGATGCATTTTTGCTTAAAAACATAGAAAAAATATGGCATGACTTTCCCCATAGCCCAGTAGCTCTTGGTGTGGGCATCACATAGGACAGAGGACCGTGTTCCAGGTCCCCCCTGGGCATCATCGTGCAATTCTGAAAACCCAGTTAAATCAGGTCACACTTCAGCTTTTGCTAGTTCATGGTGTTGGAAGTCAAAGTTCTATGCCGGATCGCCATTGGATCCTATGGAGAGTCTCGGTGTGTGCTATTCTGAGCAAGGTGACCCACTCTCTTCTGAGCTGGCACAGAAGACTCTTGGGGAGGCAGTTTTCCATTTTGTGCCAAATTATAAGACATCTGGGTAACTGTGGTTTTATGTATATGTATAAAATGGTGCACTCATAGCCATCTTCATAATGGCGACCATGTGTGTAGCATGAATAAAGAATGAACTTTCATATTTCATTCTTTCAAGAAGTATTCCCATGCCAGGCACCGTTTTGCATCCTTAGGATTCATCAGTAAACCAGCAGATAAAACCCCTTTCCTGATGGAACTGACAGTCCAGAATGCACTCATGAAGAGGAGGTAGGCTGGTAAAAAACAATACACAAAATGATGAAAGCTGCCAGCAGCTAACTTGTAATTTATATTCTCTTACTTTTAATGGTTTCTACTTACTATATTGATTTTTAAAAAAAGATTTATTTATTTATTTATGCATACAAGGACTGGGGTGAAGGCCAGAGGTGTGTGTGTGTGTTGGGGGGGGATGAGAGGATTCACCAGAGACAGAGTAGGGAGGAGAACAGGCAGATCGACTGAAATACACTGCTGAAGGGAGCAGCAGGGAGACAGGAGAGGTCTGCTGTGCCATGTGGGTCAGCTCCCTGGCTGGGGATTGAACTTGTGCTGCAGTGACTGGCGATAGCTTCATAGGGCTGAGACTTAACCCCTTGCACCACCAGGGAGGCCCCTATATTGATTTTTTTTCCTGCAGACTGCAGTCTTCAACAGAATCCAAATAGCACTTTTAAGACATCCCTTCCCTCTGGGGTTGAGTGTCTGGAAATTGCTGAATGTAGATATAGAGTTTCTCCAGGTCAAGGCTGGAAGATTTGCCACCCTTTACCCTGATTCCCAGCTAATTAGAAGAGCGAACCAATCACCACTTTCTAACTCTGCTGATCATCCTAGGGCATTGCCTCTGATGCGTGCCTGAATCCACTAAGCATGAATTCTGCTGTGTAGCACTGCAGCAGTTGCCCCACAGATCAGGGGGACTTGATGTTGTGTTTTCATCCAACTTCCCTTCTACCCACCCGTGTCCATGCTGGAACCATTTCTTCCCTAGACTCAGTGGGCAGAAACTTAGGAAAGAGCGTGCAAGTGAGAGCGGTCAGATTCTTAACCACTTCAGCGTAGTTACGTCCACTTAAATAAGCCATTGAAAGATGTCAGCTAGACTGAAAGGTAGTCAGAGAGTAGCCCACGTCCTTGGATGCTGCTTGTATCTAGACCCAAGGCCCACGCACATGGAGACTAAACACAGGGAGAGGCAGGCATGATGCAGGATTCCCATCAGTACAGTCTAAGCAGGTAGCATGTTCGAGATTGGACTGTAATATATGACATCAGTAGCATATGTAATCCATAGCAGATGACATCACATGTGTCACCCTAATAAACAACAGAGCAGTCTGCTCAGACGCCCTTTAGACCAGCTGTCTTAACCCCGGCTCTGTGGTTGCTTAAGAACGTCACCAAATGGATCATAAACATCAGCGTTTCTGTGGCGAGGTTGGCAAATTGAATCAGATTCTCAAAGTGGTGGTCTAAGAAAGGCTCGTGGAGGCCAGACCTGAGTGGCAGAAGAATGGGCTTGCCCAAGGTCACCTGCTTCTGGCAGCCAGGCCTACGGCCACTGGCGCAGCCCTTGTGACCAGACTACAAATCAGAGGCATTGACATCATGGCGAGGTTAAGTTCGGGCAAATGTCTCCGTCCTGTAGGAGAATCAAAAGCTTGGAAGGTGAGGTTTGGGGGCATGTAGACGAATGGAGTGGGAGACAGTCCTTTTCGCAAAGGTAGCAGCTGGCAGAGCTTTTCAGAATATTTTTGAAATTTAGTGACGTGTAGGTGTGTCTGTAGTGAGTGTTGCAAAGAGTAAACTTGCCGTTTGAAAGAAAGGCTGCGGGCTTGCAGCTCTCGCTGCCGGGGGCTTGGCTGTTTCCTGAAGTCCAGCTCCGAGACCTGGAAAGGACACCGGCCTGGACCTGGACACAGAAACACTCCCCTGTTTGGCCTGAGTCCGCAGACCCCTCTGCGGCTGCTCTTCTTCGTTGGTGACCCCGACTCAGGGCGCTGCAGGGTTCTGATAATGAGATTGTCACTTCTATGTAGGTCGCTGCCTCCTCCAGGACAAAATTCAGATGCAGGGAAGTGATAAGTGAAAAAAAGGTGTCACATTTCTTTCAGGGGAAAGCTGGCTAATTTTTTAACCTCTTTTTTCAGCTCAACTTTTGAAACCTGCTGTTACAAGGCTGGGAGAGGGGCACCCCAGAATCTCCAGACCTGCCCGTTCTAAATAGGCTCTGCCATCCGCTGTATCAGACAAGACATGTCAGACCTTTAATGGAAAGGGAACTTTAATACAATTAGTGTGCAACAAAGAAAAGGGAAAGAAGATAGTTTCCATATCCATAGAGCACCTGAAGTTATCCATCCCTTTGTGTGTAAATGCCCAGCCAGACAGGGTTGGCCTAAAGCACGGCCCGAGAGCCTGCCACAAGTTTAAAGCACCTTCCTGCGGGGACAAATAGAAAAGGGTCAGAAACAGCCAGAGAAATCTGGGAGGAAAAGAGCAAAATCAAAAGCAAGATAAAAGCTGCCATCGTCACCTCCCCACGGGTCTCTCACCCACGTCTGGCCCAGCCTGTCCAGAGCAAGGAGCAAGCGCAGCTTCTTACACCTCTCTGCTCCTTGTGCCTCCTGGGGTCTCCTGGCCTCCATCCTGCTTCCTTCCTTCCCCAGCCTCCTCTCCAGCAGCCTCTCCCCATCAGCTCCACCCCCCTTGGGTGGGGCAGGGAACCTGGCCCCTCCCCTTTCCTGGCCCTCCACCCCCAGTCACACTGCCAGGATCCTTCCTTTTTGGAGGTTGTTGTGCAGTTTGATCTGCAAACGTGTCCCAGGCCCCTCACCCCCGCCATGGCTGTGGGAATCTGTCAGCATGTTTCTCAAGGGTCCCTACATCTAGAACAATCTGGAATCCAGGCAAAACGCTGTAGGTCTAAGACACTCTGGAGGGGTGTGGGGAGGGGTCTGGGGAGAGCAGAGAGCAGAGAGTGGTTGGGGGAGGGCCAGGGAGAGCTCTGTTGAGAGAGGGGGAGGATTGTGGGCACTGGTGGTGGGAAAACTCTGGTGCCCACACCTGAGGGGAGAAATCCTACACTGTGTGAAAATAAACAGGGATGTTAAAAAAAATAAAAACCCAAACCAAAACAAAAAGATACTTTCTGATTAGCCTTTGGTGGGTGGGGGCTGATTCTTTGAGCTGGTTTCTTTCAGATTAAGGGCAGACTACATCTGTTTACCCAAGATCTGCCTGGTGGGCAGTTGGAAAAGAAAAATACCCTCCCGCCCCAAAACCCCAGACAATAGCCCCACTGTTAGGCTTCAGAAGTCTCCCTGAATGAATGAATTCTTGCTGAATGAATGCATGCCTTCACTTTTAATTTGTGTGCGTTCTGGGAATCACCATTCCAAACAGTCCTGGACTGGATGGGACTGGAGGGGGTGATACTGGGTGAGAGAAAGGAGGAGATAGACAAATACCAGATGATGTCACTTAGATGTGGGATATAAAGACACAAAGCTAAAAAACAGACAAAACTAAACCAAAACAAAACCTAGAAATCTGCCTGCAGAACTGAGCCTAGGGGAGAGGGGGAGGGGGTGGGAGGCAGAGGGAGGAGGGGCTGGGTGGAGGATCAGGGGTGTTGGCGGTGGGTGTAGTGTGCTAAGTACGTCTGAAGAGGTGTGAACAGATACCTCTAAATCGTATACAGTGTTGTAAACCAACATCACCTCAGTAAAAAGTAGTTTAATATTTTAAAAAAGGAACATCAGCTACATTATAGTTTTACCACTGAATGTTAAAATAGCACAAGATAATTTTAACTAAAAAACACAAACAAAAACCAAGCAGGAGGTTACCATGGGAAGGTTCTGTGCGGATGCTGCTTGTGTTAAGTGTGTCAGCAAGGGCCTGTGTGCTGTCCCTGCTCCTGGAAACGTGCAGACTCCGATCACCCCGTAATGTAACGGGGGTCCCCAGGAGAAGGGGAGGGTCCAGGCTTCTTCCCCCACCCAAGGGAGGATGGAGCTGAGCAGGGAGGGAGGGGGAGCTGGAGAGGAGACTGGGGAAGGAAGGAAGCAGGATGGAGGCCAGAGCAGACCTGAGGAGGCACATTGAGCAGAGACGCGTGAAGAAGCTGCATTTGTGCCTTGCTCGGGACAGGTTGGAACAGACGTTGTGGGGCGGCGACAATGGCAACTTTTACCTTGACGTTGATTTTGTTCTTTTCTTTCTGACCCCATTCTATGGGTCCCCACTAGAAGGTGTCTCAGATTTGGGGCAGGCTATGGGACCTCATTGACCCTGCTTTGGGCCAACCTTGTTTGGCTGGAAATTTACCCACGAGGGGACGGGTAACTTCGGGTGTTTCACTGGGAAACCGTCTTCTTTCCCTTCTCTTTGTTGCGCACTATTTGTGTTAAAGTTCCTTTCAGTTAAAGGTCTTATATGTTTTGTCTTGATGTGGCGGTGGCAGAGCCTATTTAGAGCAGGCAGGTTTGGGAGTTTTGGGGTGTCCTTCACCCTGCCCCATAACAATCCCAGTTGGATGAGCTGATTTCTCTTCCGTCTTCAGGCAAAACAAAGTGCGTGACACATGAAACTTGCACACGGCAAAGTCACATTGGCAGGTGGGAGAGGAGGGGAATCTTTGGATTCAAGTCACACTCCCGAGTCCGTCGCGGGTGTGCATGAAGGCAGGTGTGCAATGAGGGTAAATTAAGACGATTAAGGGAACCTGGAAAGCCCCCCTTCTCATGGAGTGGGGCTCTTTCTAGAGCATCGCGTGGCAGCTTAGCTGTGACTTTGTTTGATTCTGTTTTTGCTCTTATCCTCATATCCTTGGCGAGGGAAATCGAGCCCGTTCCTTAGGCCTGTGATAAAGAACTGGCTTGACCATTTCTCGTGAGTTGCCTGGAATGGCAGGTGCCATGGACACTTTGGGTCAGCCTGGCTGGACTAAGGGAGGCCCAGAACTGGGGGAACGGCACTCGAGTGCGTGTCTGCGAGGGGTTTCTGGCGGAGAACAGCAAAGGAATCGGAGGCTGAGTAAAGAAAGTCAAGCTCCCCCATCTGGGAGGGCAACGCCCCATCCACTGAGGGTCCGGATAGAACGAGAGGCGGAGGAGCGGGGCTTTACTCTTTTTTTTTTTTTAAGATTTATTTTTATTTATTTATGCATACAAGATCTGGGGTGCAGGCCAGAGGTGTGGGGGGTGAGAGGGTTCACCAGAGACAGAGTGGGGAGCAGAACAGGCAGATCTACTGAAGTACACTGCTGAGGGGAGCAGCGGGGAGACAGGAGAGGTCTGCTGCGCCATGTGGGAAACTCCCTGGCCGGGGATCGAACTCATGCTGCAGTGGTTGCCAACAGATAGCTTTGTAGTGCTGAGACTTAACCCCTGCGCCACCAGGGAGGCCCCCGGGATTTCTTCTCGATGTGGGCTCTTCTCTGTCTTGACCACCACTGCTCTTGGCTCACCTCATTGCCCCCCATCTCCTCCACCCCATTCTCCAGCTTGTGGACTCCAACTTGCGCCCTGGTTCTCGGGCCTCAGGCTCAGCCTGAATGACTCCCTTGGATTTCTGGTTTTCCAGCTTGACTGCGGAAGGTGGTGTCCTCTGCGGCTCCATCATCCCATTTTCAAGCTCTATTTCTGTGTGTGCTGTTGGCTCGGGTTCTCTGGAGAATGCCAATACAGCATGTCTCAAAATTGGGGGGTAAGCCTGGCACCATCATTGCACTCTCTTTTATTATTGAGGTGACATTGGTTTACCTCATTGTTTGTTCCCCACAGCTTCACACCCCTCCAACCAGATGTTGCTACACCATACCCACCACCCAATACTGACAGCCCTCCACTGCAGTCCACTGGACCCCCGCACCCCCCAACTGCAGCTCTGCAACTGGATGTCACGGGTTTGTTTGGCCTGTTCCTTTGTTTATAGTGCGTGAAATCATTCAGGATTTGTCTTTGTCCTTCTGACTTATTTTGCTTAGTATAACCCCCTCCAGCTCCATCCATGTGGCTGCCAAGATTTCATCTTTCTTTATGGCTGAGTAGTATTCCATTGTGTGTGTGTGTGACATCTTCAGTCATCCATCATTGGGCACTGGGGTTGTGGTTTCTGTATCTTAGCTGTTGCAAACAGTGCTGCAACATCTTTGCAGCCTGGAATGAATTTCTTCTTGCTCTGAATTTACGAGGAGCCGGCTGGCTGGTGTGTGATTGTTTTTCTCCAACCAGGTATTTCAGCTCCTCGTGGATGAAGAAGCTGCTTTAAGGTCTAGACACATGAAGGAGGTGGTGTTTCCAGAACTAATGAGCTGTCACATAGTAGGTACTGAGCACACATTGGGATGAATGATGACTGTTACTTTGCTGCTGTGGTAAAACCCCACAGGGGTAAATATCCTTGGATTATAGTAAGTCTTACTTTGTTAACTGTGTGATGCAATGTTGATTAGAAAAATTGTTGCCTTCTCCTCTTCCAGAAGGGAAATTAATTGCATCGTAGTTACATAGCTCCAGGACTTCCAAAGGTCTCAAAAACACTTTTGTTGAAGTACATTCTCCTGTGAGAATTAATAGTAAGTGCTTAGGTGTGAGAGGGAGAATGAAGCTGATCATTTTAAGTGTTATAAATAGAAGCGTGGCTATCCAGACACTGGAATTGCTTTAATTATTGACAAGAAGTATACGGAGAAGAAGAGGCTCAGAGAGTTATGTGCCATTAGCAGTGAGCTTTTCTGTTATCGTTTTTGAGTCCCCAGCATCAGCACCAAAGCGGGCACTCAACTGTGCTCCCATCTTGCTTGGTGGTAGGGAATGTATCTTGCCTTTTGCCTGCACCTGGACCATGTACTTTTCCAGGAGTGAGCTCGTTTATTCTCAATACCAATGAGCGCAGGGCTGTGTTTACCACCTACCATTTTGGAGATGACATTAAGGAACAGAAACAGAGAGGTTAAGAAACCTGACCAGGGACACACAGCATCCCATGGACAGAATCTGGAGTCAGCCTACAGCTCTTCATTCTGAAGGTTTGTGCTTCTAGCCTCTAGGGAACCTGCTTCTCCTGACAGCAGGCCACACAGCAGCCACTGTTACTTCCTCGATGGCCAGGGTGCCTGTGTTAGTTTCCCAAAGTTGTAGTAACAAGTTGCAGCCAATTTGGGCCTCCCTGGTGGTGCAGGGGGTTGAGTCTCAGCACTATGAAGCTATCCTATCCGCAGCCACTGCAGCATGAATTCGATCCCTAGCCAGGGAGCTTCCCACATGGCGCAGCAGACCTCTCCTTAGCAGTGTACTCCCCTCAGCAGTGTACTTCAGTCGATCCGCCTGTTCTGTTCCCCACCCTGTCTCTGGTGAATCTTCTCACCACCCCACACCTCTGGCCTACACCCCAGCTCTTGTATGCATAAATAAATAGATCTTAAAAAAAAAAGTTGCAGCACATTTGCTGTCTTAAAGCAATGGAAATGTGTTCGCTCACAGCCTGGAGGCCAGAAGTTGAAAATCTAGGTGTAGGCTGGGGAGCTCTCCTGCAAAACTCTAGGGGAGCCTGCCTTGCCCTTTGTAGTTATTGGTGGTTCTTGGTGGGTGTGGCTTGGCCTTGGCGGCATAATTGAATCTCTGCCTTCGTTTTCACCTGGGTCCTCACACAGCCTGTTCTGTGGCTCCCGGGTTCTCTCCCCTGCCTCCCCCCACCCCGCCACCCCGCCGCCTCCCTTTCTCTGGTCTTGGATTTCTCGCCCTCCTAATCCATATGGTCTTACCATCAGATCCTTAATTTAATGACTTTCGCAAACACCCTTTCACAAATTAGGTCAGGTGTACAGGTTCTGGAGGTTAGGGCGTGATCATATCTTTCGGGGGGCCCCATAATTTGACCTACTACAGTGTACCACTCTATGTACCCAGATTAAACCAAAGTATTGTGGGTTTTTCTTGAAAGAACAAAAATGCTCCTCCATGAGCTGTTTGCTGTGTTCGTCGTATTCTTTGCTTTACTCATTTATTCCGTGTCCACTGTCCCGTGAGCCTCTGCACTCCTGCCTGAGGCTGGTGGGGACCTGTGAAACTGCCTTTCTTTTCTGGGGTCTAATGGTGTTTAATGGCTGTTCTCCCCTCCCCCGCCCAGCCCTCCGTGGGGTTCTTTTAACACCCCAGTTCTAAGATGCATAAGTAAATATTTTTTTTAAAGATGCTTTTGTGGTGCTCTTCTTAACTTTTTATTTCTTATTTTTACTAGTTCCTCCATTGATGTCATTGCTTTTGCTTTCTTTTCAGTGTATTTTTTAATTAAAAATCTTTTTGTTGTTTATTTGTGTATTCAATACCATCCTTTTTATTCTGGACCTTCATATGTTTGAGTGAAGATGTTTTGCCACTTGGCTGGTGCTGCTGATGTGATGGTGTCGCCACTGCATCTTCCAGCCGTGCTGCAGCCCTCGGGGACATCCTGGGATCTGGCAGGGTGCTGGAACCTAGGACAGTAAGTGTCCTCTCTGCTAGATCGAGCTCATCCCAGTTACTTGAAAGAGATTCTAGAGATTTCCAGGTGCAATGTTAATGATGCTTCTGGTATTTCTTGCCTTTTATTTATTTTTAAAGATCTATTTATTTATTTTTGTGTAGAAGAGTTGGGGTGTAGGCCAGAGGTGCAGGGGCTGAGAGGATTCACCAGAGACAGTGGGGAGCAGAACAGGCGGATTGACTGAAATCCACTGCTGAGGGAAGCAGCGGGGAGACAGGACAGGTCTGTTGTGCCCTGTGGGAAGCTCTCTGGCCGGGGATTGAACTCAGGCTGTGGTGGCAGCGCTGAGGCTTAACCCAAGGCCACCAAGGAGGCCCCTGGTATTTCTTTATGTACATTTTTTCCTTTGTAGAGTTTGAGCCTATATGAAGTCAGCGTTTCTAGACGGGAGTCTGTGAACAGTGACATGTTGATGTTTGGTTAGTGTGTTAGGGCTGAGTGGCCACCTAGAACATTCTGATTTGACCTCGAAGATGTGAAAGTGTTAATTTGATGGTTGTTTCTGCAGCTAAGAGCTCCTAGCTTGTAGGGTTTGGAATCTTCTATTCCAACCCAAAGTCTGAGACTTGCGTGACCTGTCAGCTAACAGCATTCGAGGACCAGAGATGGGATGCAGGACAGTCCCAAGAAAGGGGTCAGCGGCCACCAAGCACTGGCGACAAACCAGACAGAAACTCCCCTTGGAGGGGATTCTAGAATTGCTGCTTTTCTTCCTGTCTCTGTAATTAAGTCACTGAAATGAGTCCACCCTCCCCCTCCCTCTGCCTAAATCCTGCTCCGGCCCTGACTCTGGAGACCTGGCTATGCTTCCTCTCAACTGGCACATTATTCTTTGGCATTTTGCAGCCTGGTTAATTGCACACCAGGACTTCAGAGCGCTGGCCGGTCTCACCCAGTGCTTTTCTGTGCTGTGCTCTGCCCCTTAGAATAGTCTCCAGGTGGCATAAGGCTGATGCGCTGGTGGACTCTGGGTGCTGAGACAGGCCTGGAGAGGGGCTGATGGGCGCTCAGCTGGCGCCGCTCTTCCTTCTTTGTCTCCTGCTCGCCGATGGGGCTTTGTAAGATCCTTTAATGTAAGACAAGTCTCAATTCATATTTTTCTCATGCAGAACTGCTTAGATGTAATGGGAAAAGTGTAAGAAAAATGGGAGCTGGGCAAGGTGAAGGTGGGGGGATCGCCACCCCGGCTGGGTTCACGCACATCTAAAAACCATGTATGATGTATACATCCAAAGAACAAGATTCTGGCCTTGTGCACGGTGGAGAATGTGTTTACTTTAGATTTTTGTAGTGAGTAGCTCAGGCTGGCTTCTGGCCAGCGGTTCTACATGCCGCTAAACAAAGCCTGGATCGGGCTCCCAAGGCTGACTCCGTGCCCCAGAGACTGACTAGACCAGCCTGGGCACCCCCCAGGTCTGGGACGGAGCGGCACTGCCAGCTGCAGGGTGCTGCCTCCTCAAACCGCTAACCAAAACCAAACAGGGCAGATGATCAGGTGATTTTCCTGCACAACCTCTGTCCTAATTGCATTTAAGGTCCTGCGTTGCCTATGCCCGGGCACCTGGGAATTTCAGGTACAACGGAAAGTCCTGGAGGGGCACACATCCACAGAGACCCAGGTCCAAACAGCCTGCTGGCTCCCCTGGGTCAGTAGGTCAGAGATCTAAGACCGGGGAGAAAGGAGATGTTGTGTTAGCAATGGAGCCAGTCCTTCCGACCCCATTAACGTACTCCTGCCCGCCGCCCCTCCTGGCTCCCTCTGCACACATCACAGCTTTCACCGCTTCTTCTCCATCTGCTGAAATAAACAATAGCCTTTGCAACTAATGCAAAAAGCAGCAGCAGGTGAAGAACTATTTTTAGATGTGCTGAGAGCTCCACACTGATTACCGTATTTTCACACCTAAAACACAAGATGCGAAGCTGGAAAAAAAGGCTTTTTCACCCACTTCTGAGCTCATGCTGCATACTGTCTTTTGCAGGCCGTGGACACTTCCTTTTGTCCCTGGAGATGCTCCAGGGTCACCCCGTTTTCATGGCTCACCTCTTCCAGGCTCACTGGATAGCTTTTTATGTAACAGCCACTGCTCTTTTCTTCCACGTGTCGTGCTGATGCACACTAAAGCAAATGTGCATCATTTACACAGAAATTACATTTCCACAAACATGCACGTGCGGATGCGCTGGGCTCGCGCACAGCGTTGGAGAGGGTCAGTGCAGCGGGAGAGGATTTGCTTGCTGGCTGTGGATGTGCTCGTGGTCCCTGGTTCCTTTCCTCTGCGCTGCCCCATCTCTATGTGGGTCTAGAATACACCCTGAAGCAGATTGAGAGTAAGATGCTAGTTGGTTTCATTTATTGGCAGAATAAATCCCAAGAGGGTGGTCTTATCCGTTTTATAGATGAGCAGTGACAGAGCAGTGACAGCGACAGCTCGGAGGGGCAGGGAAGCTGCAGCCCAGCTGGCTCTAATGCAGAGTTGGGCCCCAGGTTTTCATGATTCAGGCCCCCTTCTCTGCCCCTCCACTTTCCCTGCTGCCCTTCTCACTGATTTAATTTCAAGCTGTTCTGGACAGCTCCATTTTTCTTTTGCAATTTCTAGCATTTGGATTCTATCATTACGTAAATCTCTTTTGAGTTCACTTCCTTTTTGAAAGGCAACAGTAATGACCAGTAATAGCGAGGATGTCAAGTGCCTGTCATTTTCCTTTTCTAATTGAGACACATCCATTATGCTCCCCACTGACTTTCTCGCTGCCACCAGGGCGCCTGACTTAATTGCCCCCACTGATGCTTTCTGGCTCTGGTGCTGAGTCTTAAAAGCACTGCGGTTGTTGGTGCTTGGACATTTGGGCTGTCTGGGTGCATTGTGCTAACTCGCAAGTCGTTCTTTGTCCAATCTCTGTTTGTTTGTTATTTCCCCATGCTCCCTTTTGAAAATCAGGAACCTATTCTGAGATGTCACTCACAGAAGGTCCTTGAGGTCCCCTTGGCTAATATTGTGCCAATTCATTGTTTGGGAATAAATGAATCCTCCAACTGTAGCCTGTTAAAATGTGCTGACTTTTATCCTCATCTGCCCCATGCTGCGTTACCTAAATCAGACCCCAGAGAGCAGCCAGCAAGACTCTCTGCTCTGCTCCTTCTTTGTCCTCTGTTCCCAAAGGACACTTCTGCAATTTAGTTTTGTCTGAGACCCGAAGACTGTCTTGAGCCCCTGCAGAGATTTGAAAAAAAGTGATCCCTGGGTTTGCTTGCAGCCAGGGCTTGGGAGAAGCCTCTTGGGTTTCTTCTGGGATCCAGAAGAAAACAAAGGATTGAGACTTTGCTCCTTTAGAGTTTTCAAAATATTAAAAGTAGATCTACCATAGGACCCAGCAATTCCACTCCCAGGTATCTGCCTGAAGAATGCAAAAACTTCAAAGGGATAAGTGCATGCCCCTGTTCATTGCAGCATTATTGACAAGAACCCAGTTCTGGAAACAATCTCAGTGCTCAAGGGTGGATGAGCGCCGTATGAAGACTCTGTGTATCTGTGCAGTGGAGTACTGCTCAGCTATATAAAAAAGAACTTTTGACATTTGTGGCAACATGGATGGAAATGCAGGGAATGGTGCTCAGTGAAATAAATCCGAAGGAGAAAGACAAATGCCAGATGATTTCACTCATATACGGAATATGAGAACAAACAAAGGAATAGACATACACAAAACAAAACAAACCCTAGATTTCTGCAGAACTGAGTCTACTGGGGCGGGGGGCAAAGGGGAAAAGGGACATATGGACAGTGGTGGACACATGGGCAGTGGGGACATGGACGGTGGTGAAGGACAACTGGGCTTTGGTGGTGGGCATGGTGAGGTCACATCCATGTGAAGAGGCCCGAACCCCAAATCACATACTATGCTGTAAACCAACATTACCTCAATCAAAAAAAATTCTTACCAAAAAATAAAAATACGGAGGAATTTACTGGAGTTTAGGACAGCTCGTGATGGGATTGAGGATGGAGCTGAACAACCGACCTTGGGAAGAAGGGGACCGAGTGCATCGGGGAAGCAGACCCAATCTTCCTGGACCCGCCCCGGGATAAGCCAGCTCTGTCCTCAGTCCCTGGCTCCCGACTCGACATAGCGCGGGGCTGAGTGTCCCCGTTAAATCCCAGGCTAGAGGATACGCTCTTTGTCTCCTCCACGCTGCCTTTGGAGTTGGCGCTCAGATACTTCATTCCCATCGTTGCAAGGGGCACTGAGAATAGCTTAATAAGAATATTGGCATGTTTCACTAGCAGTATTGTTAATGGGCAGAATGAGGGGGTACTCCTGGACCCCAAATCTGCCTGCTCTAAACAGGTCTGCCATCCGCTGCTTCAAGACAAAACATACTCTAGTGTGTAAGACCTTCAGTGGAAAGGAGCTTTCATACAATTCGTGTGCAATAGAGAGAAGAGAAAGAATATGGTTTCCAAATCAAACACCCAAAGTTACTCATCCCCTCGAGGGCAAACGCCCAGCCAGACAGGGTTGGCCCAAAACAGGGCCACTGAGGCCCGAAAGCTGCCACAAGTCTAAGGCACCTTCTGTGGGGACCGATGAGAAAGGGGCAGAAGGGGACAGGCAAGTCTGGAAGGAAAAGAGCAACATCAAAATCAGCGTAAAGGCTGCCATCGTCAGCCTCCCACGGACTCTCACCTACGTCTGTGTCTCTCAGGTATCTCCTTCCAGGTCCCCCGAGCCCCTGGTACAAGTCCAAGGCTGAGAAGCAAGTGCGACTTCGTCACACGTCTGTGCTCTCCATGCCTCCTCCTGCCGTCGTCTTCCTCCGTCTCAGTCCCTGCTCCTCGGTCCTTTCCCCAGTCCCTTTTGGAGCTTCGCCTCCCTGCCCAGCTCCTCTTGCCCTTCGGCTGGGACAGGGAACTTACACGGCTACGGGATGGGCTCTCGTGCAGTTAAATCGCCAGCTGGTAGCCTCCTTAGTGCCAGCTGAGTTTGCTTTGTGGGGCGTGAGGGCCAGCTGGGACTCGGGCTAATGACTGTGGTGCCTCCCGAGAAACTGAGGCGGGAGAGCAGACGTGGACGCGTGAAGGCCGAGTGTCCTTCCTGATGTACAAGGGAGAGTGGCCTGGTGTTAGGAATTTCCTTTCACCAGCTTGTAGGGCATAAATAGAGCCCTCCTGTGATTACCTCAGTGGGGGGTCCTGGTATGATTTTTTAAAAAAGATTTATTTATTTATGCATACAAGCTGGGGTGCAGGCCAGAGGTGTGGGGCGGCGAGAGGGTTCACCAGAGACAGAGTGGGGAGCAGAACAGGCGGATCAGAAATACACTTCTGAGGGGAGCAGTGGGCGAGGCAGGAGAGGTCTGCTGTGCTATGTGGGAATCTCCCTGGCTGGGCGTCGAACTCGCCGCTGCTGACAGCTCCACAGCGCAGCGCTTAACCGCTGTGCCACCGGGGAGGCCCCTGGTATGATTTTACGGTCCTCTGACATCAGTGGTGGGTTGGCTCATCCAGACTAGTGATGGTCGACCTTCTGCCTCACCTGATTGGCATCCGGGGACATCACACTGGTAGCCGAGAATCTGACACAGTGGGACTTTCATACCGTGGAGCCTGGAGATGTTATAAAACAGGGCTTTTTGTATTCAGAACTGAAGAGTGAAGTCTGTCCATGTGTTGCTGAATAGAATTCATTCTGAAGAAATGCTGTGATATACCTAACACTCGCCCACCTGTGGAAGGTGACATGTTTTCAGATGTACTGCTGCTAAGTGTATGAACGAACAGCTCAACTTTCCAGAACATCACTGTAGTCAACCTCTGTTATTAGCCTTTTTACCTTAAAAAAGGAAAGTGCTTTTTTTTTTAATTTTCAACTGCAGTGGGAAAATACACCGAAATGAGTGTGGATTAGAAGGGTAGAGAGGGCTAGCCAGACCTTGTTATTCTGCCCCTTGCCTGGGCCCTTCTGCCTCCTCCACTCTCTGTCTCTGTTACTGGAAGAATTACAGATGTTGGCGAGGTCAGGGCCTTGAACTCCTGATACAAGTTGGCAGACACACATTATCTCTGGGTGGGAGGAAGCTACTGTAATTGCAAACCCATTTCAATAGAGGAAGATTTTGCAAATTTAGAAAAGTGGAGCAGTGAGTATGTAGGAAATAAGTTATTCTGGGCAAAGTACACTATTCAAAGACATGTCTGGTAGCTTTCGTATTTGTAGAGAGAGAGAGAGCGTGTCGGGTCATAGATAATTGGAGGGCATATGTGGAGCTGTTTACCACTTAATACCTTGCTTTAATTGTCATAAAGTCTAGTATGCTGTGATTAGCGTCCCCAATGGAAGAGTAAAGACTCACTGCTCCACTTTTCTTTCTAAATTTGCAAAATCTTCCTCTATTGAAATGGGTTTGCATTCTGTGAGGGTTCCTGGCTGATACTCCCACCTGCAGTGCTGCAGATATCCTCAGAATGCACTTTTTGGTATCAGTGTAATGAATACAGTGGGGAGGTTGAGTTTTGAAAATATCATTTTTTATGGATGAGCTTTTCCTGCTCCCCCCACATGCTGTGTGGCTTTCTCTGCACCGATACCCCTTAGTTAGTTCTTTCTGGAACCCTCTGACTATTCTTACTCTGCTTTAAGCTTCTACTTGGATTCCTTGCCATTAACTATTTATTCTTTGCTTTTCTATTGTCTCTGGTCTCCTCCCCGTAAGCTTCCTGAAGGCAGGGAGCTGGTCTGGTTCACAGGAGACCATGCCCAGCGCAGCACGCAGGCGCAGGAAACACACATGAGACAGAGGTGCCAAAATACTTGAGCATTTGGTTACTTTTACCTTGTTTATTTATTGTCTTTCAGAACACCTGAGCATCATGTTATGTAACAAGCAACCACCAGATGTTGAGCCCTAGTAACGCAGAGGTAGCTGGCTCCCCTGCCACAAGTTATGCCGAGTGCAGTTGCATAAATCAGCATAATGCCCTTGGTTGGCATCAGCAAAATACGAATAAAAATGTGCGGTCATTTGATTTATCAGTTTTGATATTTAGGATTCTGAATTAGACCAGCTAGTGTCATTTCGATGGGAGAAGCCATCTGTGTTTACCATACTTTCCCAAATCAGAGTTTTAGGGGGAGCTTTTTTATTAGCTATCACAGATTTTTCTTGGCAACCCAAGCAGTATACTCGTCTGCACTTGTTGGGACTTGATTTGTCATTACAGCTTCCTATAATAATGTCCTAAAATGAGGAGGTGAAAATAATCCACCCTCTCGGTGGGATGATTGGATGTATAACCCCTGGCTGGGATTTGCAGCTTTCGCAGGAGGCACAGAAAGGAAAGAGGAGGCAGAGAGCTAAGTCCCATGTTCAGGTAGCAGTGGAGAAAGGGCTGGAGTCCACTTTGCCAAGGCTCTGTTCCAGCACTAGATTTCCCCAGATAAATGGCTTCTGGTTGAGCCCGTGGGGGCTGGCCAGTCCTTTGGGGGCCATGTCTGTGTGTTGTGTGCTGCCAGCTCTGACTGCACTGGGCATGAAGTTGCAAAGGCCCCGATGGCCCTCTGTGCCTGCAACGGCAGCTCCGCACGGCCAGGCGTGCCAGCTCATTCGTCCCCAGTCCAGTGCCCTATCCGGGCCTGGCAGAGGGTCAGAAAAGCCTTGATGAAGTTCAAAATAAAAATGTTCTGGAGCGCTGGGTAAGGTCAACCCCCGACCTTTACCCAGGCGACCACGTTTCCCGAGCTGTGTGCGAGTCATTACCTTTAGCAGCCCTGTTGCTCTGCAAGCACCCTGACAAAGGATGTAGTCATCCTGCACAGCGGGGCCACATGGCTTCGGAGACACTGCTGAAATAGCCGAAGGAGCTAAAAAAAGATGCAGCTCAACTTGTACAAAATGTGTGGCCTATTTCTAGGGCCTGAAGGTGCTTTGCGGACCCCAGGTATGCAGATGGAGCCGGACTGGCTGTGCTGGGCACGACTTTCACGGTGCACACTCCGTGACAGCTGGCTGCAGAGGCACAAGTGGCAGCCTCTCGTTCCTTCCCTCCACACCGAGTCCAGTATTAACCGCGTTAACGTTTTTCCTGCGCGTGGCCTGCGGGTCGTGGCTTCTGCTGCTCTGACCGGGTGAGCTGGCACGAGCATATTCCGCACAGCCCCAGCCACCCCCCCCCCCCATCTCCTCAGGACAGTGTTTACAGCCTCACGGAGCCTCTGCGAGGGCCTGGTGTAATCTCCTTATTGAAAGTCTGTTATACTGTAAATATTAGTGCCCTCCCCCTGAGCAAGCCTCTCTTTCGCCACATCGATGATCCAAAGCATCTTCCCTTCTTCTCTTCGCGGGACCAGGCAGCCCCACGAATCGGCAGCTGCAGGGTCGGCGGTCTCTGAATCTGGGGGTGCATCTCAATATTGAAAAATAAGCTCTGGCGTCAGAAGCCCAGACAGCTGTCACACTTGGTGGGCGTGGCTGTGTGGGAAAAGCGTGGTCAGTGACTGGGCGACGTGAAGGCAAGCTCGGGGCCGGGCTGGCAGTGCCTGGGTCTTCGTGACCTGCAGGGCAGTGGCGGGGCGGTGAGCAGAGGCCATGCAGGTCACGTCGGCCGAGTGACCGCTGGTGGCTTAAACACAGCGGGGCGGGCAGAGTGAGTTTATTAAAGAATCAAGACCGGGGGCTCGAGCCTGGGAACAGCCTCCAGAGGCTCTGGGAAAGTTGCCTGAATTCCGAGCTTCTCAATGAGGATTTTATACAGTTTACAAGGAAAACATTTCGGGGGTTTTGCACAAAGAAAATCTAGGCGGGAGTGAGTGCACCGGCCTGGTGTTCCCACAAGGAGACAAGAAGAAGACAAACGGGGAGGCTGGAGTTTGGCCCGTCTGCTGAGTCTTGTCTTCCGGGAAGTGGGGTTCAGCACCACCACATTCTTCAGAGTGGATGTTCTTTGTGGGTGTGATTTGTCTGGGAGCAGCAGCTCCCCAAAGCCTGCTTTTCCACAAAGACTGCATTTTTCCCAGGCAGTTTCTTCAGGCCAGGCCAGCTGCGGCCTGGGTCTTGGTTTGCACCCCTTTGTGGGAGCCGGGGAGGGGTCCCCATTGAGGGTTTAGCTTTGGTCCTTCCCCACTGCCCTGTGTGAAGCCCTGGGCCGCAGCTCGGTCCTGGACCTGGTTGGGCAGCTGTCATGGGGAGCAGAGGGTGTGAGTGACTTTGACTTTGAAAAATCAGGGGAACAACAACTGCCAAATGAAGCGACTGGTTTGGAGCCTACACGGGGAAGAAAGCAACATTGTAGAGACATGGGGAAAATGGCTAAGTGTCGAAAAACTGACCTGCGTGCACCCCGCGTGCACCCCAATAGAAACGGCCGCATTGCCGACCCCAACTATTTTCCAGGCTCTTCGGCCCTTGATGCAGATGTTGTTTAACCCTACAAAGTGGGTGTTGTCACTGCCGTCCTCAGTGCGCCTCGCTGAACCAGTGGGGAAACTGAGGCGGGCAGCTCAGTAGCCCTCGCAAGGCTGGACAGCTTGACCCCTGCAGGCCCTGCCCCAGCCTGTCTCAGGCCTCCTCTGTGGTTCACGGCTCCTCGAGCTCAGCTGGCCACCCCTTGGGCCCTTCACTCCGGTCCCCTCCTCTGACCTCTGACTCAGCCAGCCTCGAGATTGTGTGGGAGCCGCTTCACTGGGAAACTGAGCCAGGGAGGGAGGGAGGATCATGCCACTTGGGGACAATTTTTGAATTCTTTTTTATTTTTGCATAGACGAGCTGGGGTGCAGGCCAGAGGTGCAGGGGGTGAGAGGATTCACCAGAGACAGAGTGGGGAGCAGAACAGGCAGATCGACTGAAGTACACTGCGAGGGGAGCAGCGGGGAGACAGGAGAGGTCTGCTGCGCCGTGTGGGAAGCTCCCTGGCTGGGGCTTGAACTCGTACTGCAGTGGCTGCGGACAGCTTCATACTGCTGAGACTTAACCTGCTGCGCCACCAGGGAGGCCCAGCCTGGGGACTGGACTCCCTCATGTCCATCCTCCCAGAAAGTGAACACCCCAAACTCCTGGGGTGGATTTTGATGTACAGCTTCCTCTCCAGGTTTGCTAGGATTGAAGTGCAGTCAAAATAAAACTGACTTGGACATCTGGGTTGCTTCCATACCTTTGCTATTGTGAACAGTGCCGCAATGAACATACGGGTGCACGTATCCTTTCGGATTAGTGTTTTTGTGTCCTTTGGGTAAATTCCCCAAAGTGGTGTTGCTGGGTCATATGGAAGCTCCATGTTTAGCAGTTTGATGTGGTATATATACACAATGGAATACTATTCAGCATGGAAAGAAGATAAACACATGCAATTTGCAGCGACATGGATGGAATTAGAGGGGATCATACTCAGTGAAATAAGCCAGAAAGAAAGAGAAAAATATCGAATGGTTTCACTTATAACAGGA
>PVIJ01010869.1:0-57862 GCA_004024925.1 Scalopus aquaticus | reverse complement strand
CAATAGCAAAGGTATGGAAGCAACCCAGATGTCCAAAAATAGATGACTGGATCAAGAAGATGTGGTACATATACACAATGGAATACTATTCAGCATTCAAAGAAGATAAACACATGCAATTTGCAGTGACATGGATGGAATTAGAGGGGATCATACTCAGCGAAACAAGCCAGAAAGAAAGAGAAAAATATCGAATGGTTTCACTTATAACAGGACTATAGGGAAACCAAATAGAAGAGAGACACTCAGCGGGGGGTGGGGGGGAGGATAAGGGCACAAAATGGAGAAGAAAAGAACACAAGGGACCACGTAGATGGATCACAGGTGAATTGGTGGAGGGCTGCCCAAGGGGAATACAAAATGTAAAAGATATAAATAACAATAAAATATAAAAAAAAAATTAATCACCCTAGAATAATCTCCTTCCATGTCCTCCATGAGCCAAATAAACATATTTTGGGGCAGCAAATTTTGCTTCCCTTTGTTCAAAACCAAAATCCATCCAAATATAATTTCATAACGTAATTGGTTTTCCTAAAGGGTTCTTGAATCCTGCAGCATTCTTTGCAAGAAGTTACATAACATGGAAGGTTTTATATAGTCGGAAAGAGAGTGGGACAAGGTTACACCTATGCACATGGCCTCCCCGCTGCTGGCCAGGCTATTCCAGGTTGTTGGGTTTGAAATGGGGACTTCTGGGAGTGGTTAAAACTGTGACTTGGTTAGGTATGAAATATTGGTGTTACAGAGAGGAATGGTTACAGAGAGTAATCGCTATGAAAACGGGAGGTTCTATGCTCCCTGCACACCTAATGAAGGGTGGAGTTGAGCAGCACGGGGAAGTAGAGGGAACTGGGAGAAGACTGGGAAAGACTGGGAAGAGACATAAGGGCAGAGAGACAAGTGGAGAAGGGAACACTTGCTTCTTGGCTTTGAACTTGCACCAGGGAGTTGGGGGACACAGAAGGAGACACGTGGAATTGAGACACATACACACTTGGAAGAAGCGTGAATGAGACACACGGAGAAGCTGATGATGGCAACTGTACTTTGATTTTGCTCCTTTCATCCCAGAATTGCCTGATCCCTTTTGCCTCCTTCCTATGGTACCCTGTCACAAGGTGACTTAAAGTTGTGACAAGTTTTCAGGTTTCAGCAACTCATCTTTGGGCCAATCCTGTTTGGGCATTTACCCTCTAGGCAACAGGTAACCTTGGGTGTTTTATTGGAACACTATTATCCTTTCTTCTCCTCTCTGTATACACACCGATTCTTTTAAAATTCTTTCACACTAAGAGTATAATTTGTCTTTGTGTAGTCAATGGCAGAACCCCAAGCAGGTGTGGGGGCCCCGGAGTACCCCTTAGTATGTATACTAACATTGGTGGGGCTTGGCACGAACAACTCCATTTTAGCCTGCTTGTGTTTTTTGTTTTTTTTTTTTACACTTTAAATACCTATCTTGTTATTTACATTAAAATAATTGAGTATCAGATATGTTACTATCAACGTATATCAAATACATGTTTTTAGACATACGTGCTGGTTAACAATAACACACACCTGAATAGGTTGTTAGTTATTCTTAATTGCTAGTGTTCTGTGTTAGTAATGCCCTTTCATTTAAGGTACAGTTCCAAGTACCTAGGTCTATGCCAAAATTCAAGTCGGTTTGATTGACTGCCCTGTTTACTAACAGATGCTACTACACTTTGTAAAATTTGTAATGACCATTCCTTTCTTAATAATGTGCTGTCCTCCTGTAACACAGCATTTTACCAATATATCCCCAGCAAAATAAACACAAAAAATAAACTGCCGTTGGCCTAACAATCACTTTGGCTCAGGTTAATGTGCAACAGACCAACGCACACCTCCTACTACTTTTGCTCACCAAGAGTTCACTCACCAACAGATTTTTCCTGCTTGTTCTATGTGATGGGCACTACAAATATTGTGATGATAACAATAAATTGGTTTTCATCCAGTTTAATTCATGTTACTATGGTTAATATGGTTCCAATAAGCATCCCTGCAAATGGCCTTTGGCAGATTTCTCATCAGTCAGACAATCAGTGAGAAAAGCAGGCTGCAGTGTCGCTAACTGCTGCCTTTAGTAAACAATTAAAGGAACAGTAGATGCATCGTAGAATCTGAAATTCCTGTAGTTACCAGTGAGTTCATGTGATTCTATGAACAACAGATGAGGCTGAAGTTGAGATACCTTTTCCAGAAGAATATGTAATTTAAATACATTTAAATAAAAATGGTCCTGAAGTCACAATGCATTCCACTTAACTAACAAGTCACTATTGAGATATATATATATATATATATATATATAATTTCATAGCATATGTAAATTGAACCGGAGCAGGAAATATTTATCACCCTGAATGGTGCAGGTTGGAATAAACCTATAATATTTCACACGTTCCCTGGTTATTTGAAAAATGTGCAGTGTTTGTATGAGTTACAAGATGAGCTCAGGTGCTTCACTTAGGAACAAACTACAGTGACTGTCGAAAGCTCATTTATATGACTGTTCTCTTTCATTCTCTTCCTGCACTTGTATGTGCCGTAAGTTCTTTATAGGCATGCTATCTGAACAAAATTTTAAGGTGAGCAACGGTGTTTGCATTTAGGGACATGGTCAAAGTAATATGCACAGAAGAATAATCTAAAAGCCTGATAGAATATAAAATTGGAGTTTTGCTGTGTGCATGAATTCTCTGAGTGGGTGGCCCATAATAAGCCATGCAAGACTAGTGGAAGCCTTTCCCACAGATCAATGCCACGACTGTGGGCATTCATCATCTCTAACACAGGCAGGATGTAATCAATGGTGATCCATCTCTTTCCCATTGGATAATTGATTTTTTAAAAAATTTGTGGGATTGATCTTTTTTCATTTTAAGAAACTGTCATTGCATAATACAGTAGTTGTGAAGGTTGAAGGAAAAAGGCTTTGGTTGTTTCAATAAAATCCTAATGACACTAGATTTAATCATACTTTCATTCACGGTTAGTTCTCAAAAAATTACGAAGTCTTTGTCTTGGATATTTTCCTGTGTTCCTGTATTGTCTCTTTCCCTCTCTCTTGGTATCATGCATAACCCCTTTACGAGCTTACCCAGTTTTTCATTTGTGTTGATTAACATTAAGTTATCTATTATTAAGATGTTTCCAGTCCTAGGGACTTCCACCCTCAAAGAGAACTTTGGAAAATAAAAACCTATGTTACCCTCAAGCACAGTACCTTCAGAATGATGATAGTTAATAACATTAACACTTTAAATATTTTTGAGTGAAGGCTTTCAGAAAGAAACAAATATAGAGCCTAACCAGACTTCTAATTCTTTTTCTCAACTTTTTATTTCTAGCACTTAATATAAGCCTACCTCACATTATTCACTCACTCATTCAAAAGTATTAATTTTATATCTCCACTGTTCAGTGTACTGGGTATATATTACATTTTTAGTACAACTGGTTGTATTGAGGAGGCACCTTAGACTCATGGCAAGATTTTACAGTTCAGGGGCCCTGTTGGGCTGGGCATTTGCCCACAGGGGATGGGTAATTTTAAGATGTTTTATTGTGGCATTAGTATCCTTTCTTCTTTCTTTATTCACATTAATTCTATTAAAATTCTTTCACACTAAGAGTCTCCTTTATCTTTGTGTGTATGGGTGATCAGACCCTTTTACAGCATGCAAGTTAGAGGGCTGCAGCGTGCTCCTTGGTTGCCTGTCAACAGTATCATGTCTGGAATTTCAATGGTCCTCCACAGTACTGATATCTCAGATATCTCCCTGCACAGCCAAACCTAGCCTAGTTATCTTAGTTACACTCCTGATTTCTGCATAGGTTCCGGCTTTCCATCCCATGGTCTAGAAAGTTCCCCAAGGCAGAAAGTCATATATTAGGTCACCATCTCTCATTAGAAAGAATGCAGATATAACTATAGTAACTGTCATGGATATAAAACCCTCAGAAAGTACTTCGGACTTTGCTTTCTTGCATTTTAAAGAAAATCGTGCTACTATATGTAAGCTAGACATAGATAGACACACACACACACACACACACACACACACACACACACGGCAGGTGCTTGAATCATGGCATTTTATTCAAATCTTGTACTTACAATGTTGATGAGGAAAGACAGTCAATGGCTTGCTAGGGGCCACTGTCTGTGTGGGGTTTGTACAATGTCCCCATGTCTGTATGGGTTTTCTCTGTGTGCTCTGCCTCCCTACTGTGTCACAAAGAGGTGTACGTGAGTGTCTCTGGCATGTCTAACTTGTTCTAGTCTCAGTGTGAGTGAGTCCTGCTATGGAAAAACCTCCTATCCAGGGCCGGTGCCAGCGTTGGGTCTTGAATTTCTGAGGGACCATCTGGCAACCCTAGATCTTGAAAAACTAAATGGGTTGGAAAATGAATCAATAAATAAAAAATAATGCTTAATATTAGAAGTGCTTTGGTTCTTTAGAAGTTTGGTGATGTTTTTATGACCAGAAATATGTCATAGCAACTTCACTGTTATTCCTATCAATTAACCTATGGTGAGGTTGATTTTCTCCTATATGTCCTTTCACTTAAAGTCTCTGTTTCCAAAAACCTATCAATAATGTTAAGTGAAGACTTACTACATAGATCAACTATACATATGGACACATTACAAACATCATAGAAACAAACCAAGATGTTTGTTCATATCTTCATCTTGAAGAACTGAGTAAGTAGGAAGTGTGTTCCCAATGCTAGAGTTGAGCAAGTATATTATTACTACTTAGCCTATTTAAAAATAAGTATATTTGGCACTTAACAATAAGTTATCAGGTGCTACTAAATAGAATGTTTGAGTTGACATATAAATGCCCATTAATAATCACTATGATTCACAGGAGAGAAAACAGTTATTCATTAAGATGACATTGTTACAGGTGTTTCTGAGTTCTTGCAAACAAGTTTATGCCATTACATAGAAAATTAGATGGCATTTATTTCTCACCATTAGAGGAATCTACTTTTATTTTTTTAATCCTCTTTATGAAATTACTCTATTGCCAAAAACTATGGAGTTTACTTTCATTTTAGCTCCAGATGGAGAGCACCAATTTATCAGGTCAAAGAACAAAAGATAAACGTGGAGCACTGAGGAAGACAAATGAAGATTTGCAGCATCAAGCAAAGAGACATGGCAATCATTATTAAACAAAGCAGGCATCCAACAAATCAGACCACTTCAGAGGGAAAATAAAACTTTCTGGATAATGCAATGAGGATGCATAAATGTTGAGCATCCTCTATATTAATGATTAGGAACTTTATAAAAATAAAGGATTGTGACCTGGAAAATTACACACCTGTTGGACGAGAACAAACTTGGGTAGAATAGTCACGGTCTTGAGATCCCAAAGAATCAACTATTATGGGCAATTTCTTTAACAAATGTAATTCATTCTCAATGTGCTACTCATTGAAGTTGAGTCGGATTTTTAGAATTTTCTAAGGTGCATTTGTTATGGCACAATTATTCATGGATCTGATTGGAGCTGAATTTATTCACTCACAAAACTCATTCATAAAGAATTTATTGAGCACAGATGAGCACCTATCTCATGAGTAGATTCAGTGGAGTCAATTACTCTATCCAGAAGGTATACCACCATTGCTAATATCTTACAAATAACTACCAGGTTCATTTCAGTTAACAGTCACCCAGAAGGGTATGGGTATGAACAGTTCTTTTCCTAAGACAAATCACTCCAAAGCCTATTTTTGGCCTTCTGCTTTCATTCTATTCTGAACTCTTCCAGGATACCAATACTGGTAGGATACTAAAGCTCTGTAAGATGCTCTCTGGTGTTCCAAGGAGAAGTGTGGCTTATGTTAATGAACTCTAGATGCCCTCTTCTTAGTAGCTGAATCAACTCCTGCTCCAGCTCCCAACCCTGTCTCCACCACCCCTCAACCCCCACCCAAATATTAATGGTCGTCCTATGGGAAGATCATAGAGCCTTTGTTTAGCATAGATTAGGTGTCATGTATTCAAATATTTGTATCTGTTTACCCCTGTGGAAAAAAATCTCCATGTACTCTCTAGTTCCCTTACCAAATAATGAACAATTTTAACTGTTCTCAATGATTCTATGTTAGAATTCATTAATCTTCCTGAATTCTCTAGTTGGTAGCCTATACAGTTGATTTAACATCATTGTTGTGAGATCTTTTGAAAGCTAATCCTTGGGATTCTGTTTGCTCATTAAAAAAACAATTTTACTAACTTATAAGGGTGCTGTGTAGAGTAGTTAATTCATAGATCATTCAGAATATAACCAGTCATTTAATAAATGCTCAGTAGGAATTATTAGTACAGTTGCCATATTATTTACCATCCAAATATAAATAACTATGAGAATAAAGAGGTACAATTAATAATATATAAGGATAAGAGGTATAAACTGGAAGCACCAAGAGCAAATGGGGATGTATGGTCATCCTGATTATGAGTTATATTTTGCTAAGAAATTCTGTCTTACAATACAGCATTTATAGTTCAGCACTATTGATTCAAGTTGCTTGACTCTAATACTTATTTTCATCCCCAATGTGAACGTACATTAATAGGTCTTTCTTGTGAAATATCAGATATTTTCATTTTTCTTTCATGAGGTCATATTAGTTGACAACACTGGATATGATTTAGAGGATTAGGTTCACACCTCTTCAGGTGTACCTTACCTCACCACTACCACCACATTCTACTGTGCATACCAATAAATATTCACCTACTGTCTATACTATAACATGGAAGACCTTTATTACTTGAAGTGATTAAGGTCATGAAAGTCCCCATTTCTGTAGTATTCCATTATAAAGCCCATATTTATGGATTCTATCACCGCTTACATTTTTTTTTAATTTGTTATCTCACACCACCTCATCTTTAAACACATATCCATATCAACCTCTCTACAGTCAGTAGATACATACTCAAACTCTCATCAGTATGGTCAACTCCAATATACAGTGAAATTGAAAAGATCTGAGTCAGAACAACTTGGGAACACTACCAACAATCTACCCCAAAATTCTATAGAATAGGATTAGAATCTGTTTCCCCTCTAATTACAATGGCTTGAACACAATCTGCTAAAGATCAATCTGTGAAAACCCAAAATTACTCTCTCCTTCCAAACTACTATACTGAGACAACATACTGTAGATCCCAAAACACTTCCATGGTTCCAAACCTACAGTTTTCTTAATATAGCACGTTCTATAACTCTATTCCAAGATTTTTAACAGTGCCTTTCTACATCCCATTATCTAAATTGAGGATGCTTTACTCTTGTCCCCAATGCTAATGAAACTATGGATATCAACTGGACCTCCAAAGCAGGGCAGAATTTGAACATATTGCTGGAAAAGAGAGGGCATTGCTAGGAAACAACATAACACAGTGCCTAACAGTTCAGGATACACAGATAGGAGTACACTCTATATATTAATGATCAGGGGGATATATCTTTACCCAGCCAAGGTGAAATTTGATTATAAAGGGACTTACACATGAACGCAAAGGTCAGGATTTCGAGTAACAAGAAATGTATCGTTTAGGAGTCTTGATCTGGAAAGCAACAAATGAGTGTTCTAAAATAGTTGCAGCCTCTAAGAGAAGACAATGATTTAAACACAGAGTCTGTTTCTTTTTAAAAAGGTAATTTGTTATCTCAAATCTTGAATCAAGGGTACTGAAAATAATTATTTGCTTTCAGCCAATTATTTTGGGGTTATTCGTAATGCTTACTGCCATGTGTTCTGTAAACACATAGAACACATACTCCATCCTTCTTATTCTTAGTGCTGGGCATTCATTGCAGGGAAGTGTGCTAGGAAACAAAGATGTTAATTTTAAAAGTTCAATGTGGCTATTTTTTCAATATTCAATTTAGAAAAAGAATTTTACACAAAAGTACTGATTGAATATCCATCTGGTAAGTCTTTAGCATTATCTAATTTCTTTCCACTCTGTATGGAGCCGTGGAGACACCTCAGGGACTGTTTGTATAACATCATTGCTGCAGGCCATGGAAAATTCTGTGCACTGCTTTCCATACATGTTTGGTTACAGCTGGTTCTGGTTTGTGTGTTTCGGGGCTTTCCAATGCAATTACTGCCTACTTCATGTACACCAAACGAATCTGCCTCTTTCTGTTTTGACTGAAGGCTTTTAAGCCAGAGTTTGCAACATGAATGCACTGATTAAAAAAGAAAAATGCCCAGAGAGACGGAAGGAAACTCAGAAAGCCATAAAGAACTTTGGGGTAATGGTTTCCCAAGCAGGAGCCACACAAACAACAACAAAATGAGAGGAAAGGAAAAGAAAAAAAACTCTTTTTTTTTTTTTTTTTTTTGCCATGTTCAAGGTTCTATTCGAATCATTTGTGTTGTGCTTTTGTCTCAAGTGTTTTACTGGAGGGGAAATCATTTCCCTTTTCTGTGGAAAGAACTCTTGCACCAGGCCTGGACTTGACAGCTTTATCCTTTTCCAAATAGATCATTATGGACTTCAATCTTGCAGTCACAGTGGCTTTAGTTCGAGCTCAGTAATTCCCAGATTGACTGCCCATAAATGCCGTGAGGAGGGGCCAACGGTTCCGTCCAGCCACCGAACTGTTACTGCTGTATACAATTACTGGGAGAGACACATGCAGCCTAACCCCCAGGAGGGCACCAGAAAAAATGGATGATTTTTTTCATCATGATAGTCTCAATAAAAGCATGTATAACTCTATCAACCCACTTTTTCAAAGGATTCTATTGCTTTACTGAAAATATATGCACAATGCAAGGCCACTGACAAAGCCCGTGCCTTCCATATTTGCAAGCAAGCAAGATATGCCACCTATTAACTCTCTTCTCCCCTGTGCTAAAAATATTGCTGATGGCAAGTGAAATGATACTCAAATGTGTCGTCCCTTTCAATGCTATTGAAAGAACAGCTGCAAACAGAATGATGGATTTTGCTTGGGACATATTTAGTGCCATTTTCTGACATACATGCATTTAGCACAAATGAAAACAAAATAGTTATGCATCAACAGCATGGTTAGTGGGTCATATTATGATGCCCTACCTTTCAGTTACTATTATAACCATGTACCAGACATTTAACTTGCTTATTTTCAGATTTCCTATCCAGATAGTTAGATGATAGATAGATCAATTGACTATGAAGGTAGGAAATTTTACAAAATATTGAAATGAAAGAAGAGAAATTCAAATACTAGGAACTTTAAAGCATTCCTACTGGGTCAAATTTGAACTGTATCCAATTTATTCAAGACTTTAGCTGAAGAGTGGACTGAGTCTTTTTATGGGAAAGACCTATGTACCAGGGAAGCAAAGGTAGCAAAACCTAGCAGAATGCAACTGGTACTTCTGCACAACGGTATTTGGAGGCTTAACGTGTGTGTGTTTGTGTTTTTGTGTGGAAAGGGTATTAGGGGAAGCACATATATTGGGACATGAGGAAGTGATGATTTGAGTGAGTTCTAGCAGGGGCTCCGGAGCAATTCTGGTTCTCTGTACATCAACCTTGGGGGTTATGGAGACACTAGCTCTACCAGGGCTGGCTGTGGATGAAGGAAGTCATATCGGGGAGAAAAACAAAATAATACTGCAGGAGTTCAGAGACGAAATGTTTCAGCACAAGATAAAAACATCCAGTTTTTCATCGGTCTCATCCCTTCCTTCCCACTTCACTTGCTGGATCACTGACCAGGTATGGGACAGTCTGTGTTAATTCCAAGCTTCATGTTTCTCATATTATTTGGGGCTGATTTTAAAATAAGATTTATCTTGTTTTATGCAAAACCTCACTCAATTCATGTATCTTAAAGGTTCTCCAACGAACATAATAAGATACTTGGTAGAATAGACTGATATTTTTAAATTAGATTTCACTTATATCCTTTTTTCTAAAATGAATTCCATACGGTTTGTGACTGTGTAGATAGATCGATCGATAGATAGGTGTGTGTGTGTGTGTGTGTGTGTGTGTGTGTGTGTGTGTGTATAACTTCAATGAAACAGCAGGGAGGAAATATAGATTAATAGTTAATTTGGGGAGAAAAATCCTTTGCAAATATAAAAAGTGAAAGGATAGAACCAGTGGGAAACACTGGTACATATAACTGCATAAATTGTAAATACTAAAAATTAAGTCATTATCTTTCATCAAACTAGGAAATGTTTGCAACATATCTGCTGTAAACGAACTTGATTTCCTCAATATATCAAAACTTGGCTAAGGTCTTAAGGAAACAGAAATTTGAAGAAAAAACAATGCACCTCCTCTTAACCTGGAGAAGGTATTCCCTAAAGCACAATAGGGTTGGGTGTCAAAGGAGCACTCTCTGATGGCTACCGTTAGTACCATCTTTCTGAAAAGCAACTTGATCATATCCTGGCACACAAATTATAACAGGACTTCATCAAGGCATTGTCGCTACATAGACAAGTAATACCAAAGACTAATGGTCAGAGATTTTCTTTTTAAAAATAGTCAACAAGCCACACAGAATATAACACAATTGCTAAGATCATTTCTTAAAAACGTGTTTGATGGAGTACAGTTATGCTTATAAGTTCTGAAATTAAAAAATCAGAATAAAGTCATCTTGTCATTTCACCCCACTTTTTTAAATAGGAAAATGGGGAATGATAAAAAGACACAGTATAAATGGAGTGAAGTAGTAGTGTGCTTGAGGAACAGCATCCTCACAATTATTTCTTTGATAGTGGACACTTATTGATCTACCCTTCTTTTTTTTCTTTTAAGATTTATTTATGCATATAAGGACTGGGGTGTAGGCTACAGGTATGAGGAGTGAGAGGATTCTCCAGAGACAAAGTGGGGAGCAGAACAGGTAGATCTATTGAAATACACAGCAGAGGGGAGCAGTGGATGAAACAGGAGAGGTTTGCTGCGCCCTGTGGATTAGCTCCCTGACCAGGGATGGAACTCATGCCACAGTTGCTGGTGATAGCTTGATAGTACTGTGTCTTTAACCTCTGCGCCACCAAGGAAGTCCTGATCTACCCTTCTTTGTTGACATAAATAGTGGTTTCTTTTTTCAGATTGGAGCCTTTACAATCGTGTTGTCCAGTGCATCAATGTGGCAGCTACTAGCCACATATCTTACCTTTTTGTTGTTGCATTTAAGGTGGCTACCAGTAAATTTATAATAACCATGTGGTTTGCACTGTATTTCTGATGGACGGGACTGTTATAGGGTGTGATGTTTTCTGCTGACCTTTCACCTCTGTCCTGTATCATCTCCAAAATTCTGGCATTCTTAAAGCAGCTTTTGCTTTGGAGCAGGTTCCATAGCTAAGGAAATGGACACAGGGAATGGGAGAGGTGAGATTTTTTAAATTAAAATTACTCTAAAGAAGTTTATGCCCTTGACCTCCGTGTTAGAAAATGACGTTTCACGTAGTTGCAAGAGAACGTCAAGCAGACAACCCTGCAGCACAAGCATCATGCCGAACTTTTCCTCTACAGGGACCATGTTGGCTAGGTCGTGTTATTAGTTTCATTCTTTAATATCTAACTTGTGGTCTGAGGCTGGGCAACTGCTATGTCTCTAGGGCTCAGGATATTTTTTTTTTCCAATCTCTAAAAGAAATAAAAGAAATCCCTCACCTATAAAATGAAACCATAAAATGCATACTATCGTCAAAACTAAATGAGTAAAGGAATGTGAATATTTAAGAGTGCTGAGCATATAGTTTAAAAAAATAATGTGCATTACTTAATAAATTTTGTTAAGGGCTTTCCTAGTGGTGCAAGGGGTTAAGCTATTGGCAGCCTACAAGAGTAGGCAGTGCAACACGAGTTTGATCCCTAGCCAGGGAGCTTCCCACATGGCACAGCAGACCTCTCCTGTCTCATCTGCTGCTCCCCTCAGCAGTGTACTTCAGTAGCTCTACCTGTTCTGCTCCCCATTCTGTCTCTGATGAATCCTCTCACCACATACCCCGCCCCTGCACCTCTGGCCTGCACCCCAGCTCTTGTATGCATAAATAAATCTTTTAAACAAAATACGTTTCATTAAAACTATTAAAATATGTGGGACCGGGCCTCCCTGGTGGCGCCGTGGTTAAGCGCTGCGCTGTGGAGCTGTCGGCAGCGGCGATGCGAGTTCGACACCCGGCCGGGGAGCTTCCCACATGGCGCAGCAGACCTCTCCTGCCTCGCCTGCTGCTCCCCTCAGCAGTGTGTTTCCGTAGATCTGTCTGTTCTGCTCCCCACTCCGTCCCTGGCAAACCTCTTGCTGCCCCATGCCTCTGGCCTGTACCCCAGCTTGTCTGCATAAATAAATAAATCTTTAAAAAAAATGTGGGACCAAGGAGATAGAATAATCTTCTCAAAGTGTAAGACTATGTATGTTATCAGAGAGGTAGCTAGGAGAGTTTAACAGTATATGCCAGGAGATCAGACTTCCTGGCTCCTAAATGGAATCTGAATCTTAAGAGTTTTCATCTTGGGCAAATTCCATAAAATCTCCTATTTATTCTTCAGTACAATGGAGCAACACAATTCATAGGGGAGTTTGAAGAAATGACACGAATAAATGTATTTACAACACTGGGGATGGTATTCTGGCCAGTTAAAGAGTTTAATAATTGTCATCTAATATTGGGAGGAACATTGCCAAAAAGTGTTCATACCTTCAGGTCAAACAAACAAAATCAGGAAATATTTGTAAATATCACATGCTCTGTTCCAAAACTGAAATTCTTCCCAGGGCTTAATGATCCTCCTAGTATTTATGAAGGCAGGCAGATCAGCAGCAGACAGCGGTATTTCTCACACTTTGCAATGTACAGATAAATGCCCCGGGACCTTGTTAAAATACAACTCTGATTCAGTAGGTGTGGGGTGGAGTCTGATTGAGATTCTACATATGTAATAAGCTCCCCTGTGATGCCAGTGCTGCTGGTTCTCCTTCCACATTTGGAGTAACAGGGGCTAGGGCGATATTGTCTATTTTGACAGCAGGAGTAATTGAGGTGCAAGATCACAGAGCGGGCATAAGTGCATGAAACAACAATCCTTTTTGTTTTTTACATTCACTGCTAGCGCATGGAGAGATTAGCTTCTTTTTCCTTTAATTGAGTTCATCTCGTTAACGTAGACAGGGGTCAGGTAACATCCCCTTTATAGAGATTATGATTCTGTAGCACAATTTATGACATTTGCTCTGAGTTTCATGACAAATCCATCATAAAGAATAAGCAGGGCTTTCAAAATGTAGTTTTCTAGAACAAACAACTGTCCTGACACTATTTTGAATGGTTCCTTCTTGACTGAGATTTTCTACAGATGCTGGTAATTCAGTTAGTCAAATTCCTTTTTAATGTTAGTGTGCAACAAATTCTAACTACAAATGGGTGTTAATATCAGATCCCTTCCTGTATCTGTGTGTTTTATGCTTTAATCTTTTAATAGACAGTGTTAGATTTATAGATTTTCTAATGCCAAAACCTCTTGCATTCTTTGGAAAAATTTCACATATTCAGGATTGACCCTGACAATGGACTTATTGTTTGGCCTGTGCAATATACTCTATTTTTGGTCTTGATATCAAGATTACAACAGACTTCCAGAATTATTCAATATTTGGATATATTCCCACATTTCCCATGCTCTCGCTGACTTTATATAGGATTACTTTTGAGTGTTAATTTTCTAGTCTTTTTCCCATCAGAGAGATTTCTATTTTTTTTTAATTTATTTATGCATACAAGCAGGGGTACAAGCCAGAGGCGTGGGGAGGCAAGAGGGTTCACCAGAGACAGAGTAGGGAGCAGAACAGGCAGATGGACTGAAGTACACTGCTGAGGGGAGCAGCAGGTGAGGCAGGAGAGGTCTGTCACACCATGTGGGAATCTCCCTGACCAGGTGTCGAACTCGAATCACCTCTGCCAACAGCTCCATAGAGCAGCGCTTAACCGCCGTGCCACCAGGGAGGCCTGCCCATCAGAGAGATTTCTTCAGTCCTAGAAGACTGAAATTCAGAGTTTTCCTACATTGCCCACTTTAGGAAATTGCCATTAATAATATAAATTTCAGCCACTCCAATGTGTTAGGTACAGTCATACTTTATGTCAGGGGTGATCTTCAGCTCCAGGACAATGAGTAAGTAGAAATAAGCATTTAGATAAATATACATCTGGTATAGTCATTTATAATCATATAGAGTTTTATTTCCCTTTTTTGCATTGATTTACTATTTCAAAAAATATACACAATTTGTGCCCTTGCTAGTGTTAACTGTAAGCTCTCAAACATAGCACAGAAACAATCATGGATGCAGAAAGTTTGTATCTCAAAGGATTGGGAAAGTGAGTTGCTAAAGGGATAAATATCCCAGGAGTCTGAACCTTCTACAACATTCATATTTGTCATTATTTTTAATTGGGTCATGTACAGACTTTATGATCATTAACAATCTTACTTAATCTTCACCTTCACCCTGGCAGACACTACCTTCCTGCTCATTTCACATGAGTCTGAACTTCTTAATAGTCAGAAGTTCCTATAACCAGAGAATGTGAATGAGGTGCAAGTTTCCATCTTAGTCTGCCTGACTCTAAAATGCAGATACATTTCATTGCAGTGTCCCCCTCCTTATTATTTTCATTCCCACGTCTAGACACCATCGTACTGTTCTCCCAGAAGCTTGGGAACCTATCTTGTCCCGTTTCTGGGAAAATATTGTGAACTGGAATTTTTCATTAAGCGTCTGCATTCTTTATCTTCATTGTTCAGCCTCCTGTTCATGTTTTAATTACTGTGCCTAGATCACTATAAACCCACAAACAAATACATGAACAGATTGTTTATAATCAGGACAATCAATTATGGATTCATGTACTTGGTTGTTCACTTAATGAACATATCTACCTGACAAATTCTTCATGTTTAAATCCTAAAGTCTACCCCCCTTTATCATACTTAAAATGTTGAAAGCTGGAAAATGCATTTCTCTGAAATGAATAATAACTGCATATAAAATGACAAAGAAGTAGCATTAGAGAACTAAAATAATTCCAACATGTAAAACTCATTTAGGATATAAGCTTGATCAAAATGAACAAAGGTATTGGTTCTCCCAAGAAAAATGGCTTTGAACACCACAAATATTTAACCTGCCTCCTCAGTAATGTGTTTTCTAATTTCAAACGCCATTGCATTTGTATTCCAGCCAATTTCCATACTATAAATGTCAGTCAACATAGGCTGATTATGCCTAAGAATGATTTAAAAAGAACCTTAACAACAGTAAAAGTCATGTCCGTATTTTCATTATGCATCTGAGCTTTTGGATTGTAAATATTCCCTCAGAGCTAATATTTTAGAATTCAAGGTCAGATACAGGGGATTTTTTCCTTGCTAATTAGAAAATAGATTACTCCACTTGAAATTATGTAGGTAGAAATTCTTCCCTAAGGAATTGATCTCTTTCAGATGTGTTTGATCATGTTCAATATTTTTTAACAATATTATATTTGCTTTTCCCCTCTCACCTACCAAATATGATGCACAGAATGCTTAAGGATTTGACTTATTATTCTGACATTAGTAATAAAGTTATATTAAAAATAATGTACTAGAAGTCTTTCACCTGCATACAATTTTCTTTATTAGATTTGCTTGCTATTTCACTTGTCAAATTTCACAACGTCTAATGTTTCCTCTGTATATTTATAAAAATACTTTATTGCAGATGAGTCTAATCACTATGTAAATTAGGTAATTATTTGGTGAATATTAACATTCTTCCCCATACAAAATAATACATATATTTTGAAATTTCTTTCCTTGCTTTTGGGAGAATATAGCAATTAAAATAGTTATTGAACCCTTATTTGCATGCAAATGAGGCAAGTGAAGTAGCATATCAGGATATGCAAAAGTATATTTAATTTTCAATTTCAAATGTATTTCTTATTAGTTAGACATCATTTTCAATGCAATTTTCTTCTGGCATGTTAGAATCATGTATCATAAAAAGCTTTTCTGGTAACTATTTGCTTGCATGCATAGGCTTTTAATCTTTCTTGATTCTTGTACAGCAAGACAAAATAAATCTCCTTTGAAATAGGAAAAATCAACATGTTGCTGAATTATATGATTAATAAATAGATGACATAGAGTACGTATTTAATATTGTATTGAAAGGATGATTTGTAAAAGGAGTTTATTACAGAGAAATATGCTGCTGATTTCCCCACCAATCATTAATCATTAAAATATTATTGAATGTAGAACTGTATCTGAAACAAAATATTAGCAATGGCCTGGGATAATTGTGAGAAAAATCAAATAAATTCAAACTTTTCTTATAAAGATATAAAAATATGCTACTGATATTTCAATGAATATAAATGATAGAGGCAATAAATAAGTATTTAGATTTCCATGCTGCAACTGAGTAGAATGAAGATAACTTCTGATTTTTAAAGAATTATAATAAAAAAAACAAGTCAAATATTAAAGGTTGATGAATTAAGGAATGTTATACCTTAAGGTATAAGGAATAGACATATATTCAAGATGGTGAAATCTTTAGATTTAGTGTTTGAGATGAGCTACTGAAAGAAAGTTTAGGGATTTTCTTCTACTCTTCGGAGCTGATTGTATGAAAAGTACACACCGACATATACATTCCATGACTTCAATACCAGACACCGATATCTGGCGCTAGAGTTTATTGTTCTTACTGGATTTAGTAAGCTTGTTACTACAGTCTTAGATTGACACAGAAGAGTAATAATCAAAAATTAAAATGTATTTCAAACCATGAATAGCTTTTTGGAAACTATTCCAAAAATACATGGTATGATTCAGTTCTCACTGTAGTGGAACTTAATGCTGAACAGGATAAATTATTTCCAAAAATTCTCAGTCACTATACTAGTTTCTGTCTTAAACTAAATGCTTTTTTAAAAATCTCTTGCATCAGTCTCTGGCCTGTCTCCAATGAAGAAGATGCTCTACTTTGACTTAACTACTTTGTCCCTCCTGTGGCCATAATTCTGAATCCTCCTTTGATTTTCATGGCCAATCACAGCATAATAGGTTCCCCTACTTTTCACTGCATATGTTTCTGTCTTCCCACCAGAGACTAGAGGGAAGGTATGAATTTAAGTTCTGCCGGGCTTTTCCAAGAGCTGTCTATCTGAAGTACATGTTTTATGATTAAAAACAGGAATTGTCATTTAGTTGTGTACATTTTTGTTATTCACTCCACTTGTGTTAATTGAAAAGAAAGGTGATGTAGTCATATTAATTAGATTTATGGATTATTCAGCACTATGAACAAGTGAATTGAATGGCTAGTGAAATTTCATATAGGAGAAAATCTGAATTAATGGAAACAAACACTTCTCAGGTTTGCAGTTCTATAGTCTGTTTTTATTGTCATATTAATGTCTACCTATTTTTTCTGATTTTTTCTCAAAATCAAAGTTGCAGCTTCATTTTGTCCACCATTGAATTTCCAGAGTTTGGCAAGCAGTCAATGTTGAATGCGTTAATTATTGAATTTCAGTAGAAATCAATTAGGCTTAAGTTAGGTTTAATCATTTAATAGCTGCATGATCCTAGCCAAGTCATATAACTACCTATGTCTGCTTCTCACTTTGCAAAAATTATTATGAGAAGTAATTTTTTAAAAAGCATAATGGAAAACCATATAAAGATGTGAGTTGTCATTTTAATCACAGAGCAACAATGCATAATGTAAAGGTTGTCTTTAAAGTTATCAAATGCAGAGCCCTCCTTGGTGATATAGGGGTTAAGTCTCAGCCCTATCACTGCTAGATCTGAATTTGATTCCCAGCCAGGGGGCTAACCCACATGGCATAGCAGACCTCTCCTGTCTCACCTGCTGCTCCCCTCAGCAGTGTATTTCAGTCAATCTGCCTGTTCTGCTTCCCATTCTGTCTCTGGTGAATCCTCTCAGCCCCTGCACCTCTGGCCTACACCCTAGTTCTTCTCTATATAAATAAATCTTTAAAAATAAAGAAATAAAAATATAATAACCGAATGCAACTTATTCCGTTTGGGTTGGTCTTTTTATTATGTGTGTTCCTCCTTTTACCATAGTGAATCTGAAGCAGAATCAACATTCACTGAACACATACCTTGCTGTAAGTTGCCCTTACTATTGAATGTTAGAAAAGCTGGTCAATTTAGGAACAATTTAAGTATGCTTTTTTCCTTGCTAATTGTATATCCACTATTTTCAATTTTCTTTCATGTAATGTTTTTAATTAATATTGATTTACAGCTTTATATAGTTTTCAGGTCAGATTATAACACTATAGTTAAACATCTATATGGACTACATCGTGAGTCTAGTTTCCAGTTGTCACCATAGAGCTGACCCTTCATTTGAAAGAAAGATTGAACAAATTGCTAAGGCTAGCAGACTGATACCAATGGAAAGGTTCACCTCCTAGGTAGGATACTGACCCAGAACTCATTCTGTAAAGTGATTGGGGATCTAATCAAAGTTGAAGCTCCCCGGGCATGTTGGGACAGGCAGTTGTTGGAAGCATTCAAGCACAATATCATATGCCTTGAGACTGGATTCCAAAACCAAGAACCTGGAGACACAGATTTTTCTATGCAGGAAAATACTTTCTAAAAAGCTGAAGGTAGTGAAATCAAGACTAAGGTTGGGTATGTTCTCAATGCTTCGGTGTTTTTCAGTGGTAAGATATGTGGAAAAAGTACAGGGACAAGAACAGGCTAAGCTGGGATGCACTGAGAGACCAGAGATGAAACTGAGCAGATGATAGCAGAATGCCACAAATATGATTGGAAACATTCGGGTTGAATTATGTCCTTTCCAAATTCACATGCTGAAATCCTGTCTCACAGGATAACTGTAACTGGAGATAAGAATTTACGTTTCAAGCCATTTTACATAACTGTAAAAAAGAACCTATTGAGGCAAATGAGATTTCTATAATATTTGTGTAAAGACTTTTTTTCTTCTACTTTAATTTTCCCTGATCTTAAATACATCTTAAACTTTCACAAAGGTTTTAGAAGACCCAAAGGTGCCTTGAGTTGATAAGCTACAAATCCTATATCTAGCTTAAGCTTTGATACAATCTAGAATATCATGGCTAGATAATTTCTATTTTGGTGTCTTAATTTCCACATTTTGAGAATAGTTGAATTAGACTAGCACTACTAATGTGTGAATGAAGTTTACTGCAATTATAACAAATTTGAGAAAGGCCATGCAACATTGAATAGACCTCTCTATCACAGAATTTCTTGGAGCATTTTAAAGTCAATACGCTCTACAAAGCTGCAAGAAAAGGACACCGCACACAATGTTCCTCATGTGTTCTTTTGGCACACAGCACTGGAGAGAGGTTATGATGGAAAGAGGCTACTATTCACTAGGATTCCCCCAGGGCCCCAAATTCTCAGATCCTTTGACCATGATATACTAGCGTCACATCCAGAGCCTCCTAGTTCTTTGACTGTTTATTTACTAAGAAACAGTAATAATGAAGTAAAAGGTGTTTTGGAGGTCTACACCCCTGAAAAAATTCTTAAGAAATCACAACTATGCTGTACACCCCAGAAAACAAGAATCTTTTTTTTTTTTTTAAGATTTTTTATGCATACAAGAGCTGGGGTGTAGGACAGAGGTGTTGGGGGAGGGGGAGGTGAGAGGATTCACCAGAGACAGAGTTGGGAACAGCCTCAGACAGATACACTGACCTTCAATCATAAATCAGCCCTTTATTGGTAAAGAGGTGAAGTGGGTTAACAGTGGATTTACTTGTAAATTGAGAAGAGATAAATCATCATTCCCTCCAGGGTAGCACTGTATTTATAGTTTGGAAGGCAGAACCACGTTTCAAAAAGCACTTTACAGGAAGGTAAAGTCTTCAATACCTTGGGTGTTTACGATCTCTGAAACTTGTATATCTGCAGAATTGTTGTAAAATATACTAATAAAATAAAACAGGATGTTGCTTTATATTTGCCTGTGTTACTATTTGAAGTATCGTACAGATAGAATGGAGGCTACATAAAATAAACTCATAAGCTGAAATTTAATTCTGTTGGGAAACCCACCACTTTTATTTACAGGTCTATAAGCCTTACAGATAAAAATAACTAAGAAAAAATATTATAAGTATATTTCATATCATTCTACCATCAAGGTCCCTGAATGATCTGTAAGCATTTCCATCCCATAAACCTGTCTGGTAAATATTTGTTAACTTGAATATGTGGCATTAATCGCCTCATTAGAAATAACCTAAACCTGCACACAGAATAAAAGGGCTATATGATAGGCCTGTCTTTAGCTAGTTTATGATTATATTACTGCACACAGATATGTCCTTGACTTCAAATTGGCAGAATAATAATTTTAGAAATTTTCAATATAAAAAGCAAGCAAATTTGGCATATAAAATAGTGAGAGATTTTCAGAGCAATATGAAATTCTACATTATATTTTTAAAACATGGAAATCTGCTTCTAGCAAGAGTCAAGCACTTTAACCAACGTGAAAAAATGAATCAGTGTTTAGATATTTTAATCTATTTCTAGTCTCTCCAAATTAGCTCTTTCTAGTCCATCACAAAGCATTAAGCAAATAACATCGTGGGTCATGCATTAAGAATTTAAAGGTTAACCCACACTAAATTGGTACTACTCTCTGCACAAGTACATTTTACTGTGTCATTCTTCATGGGCTCATGCGATGAAGTGTTATATCAGGTGAGAGAATGACAACATGATCCTCCAGCTCTCTGGAATGTGTACTTGACATTCCAACCTAAATAACCATCTGGCCCTCACTTCTTTTACTCTCCAAACCCCGCACCACCCACTGTCTCCCCACCTCAGGTGATGGCAGCTCCATTTTTCCAGTTCCCTGGCCAAAAGACCTTAAAGTTATTCTTGACTTGACTTCCCCTGCCCCGTACATATATTCAGTGTCTTAGCAAATTCTATTTCACCTTTCAAGTAGGACTATAATGTGTCACCAACTTGGTTTAGCCGTCACCTTTTCCTTTAACTTTAATAACTCTTCCAGGGTGCTGTACTCTTCCACAGTCATAATTAGAGTAATCCCTTCAACACAACAGCTGGAGCAAACTTTCATCAAGCCTTGCTTAGGTCATGCTGAAACACCTCTTAAATTCCTCAAGAACAACCCGTCTCACTCTGAAGTAGAAGCCAGTGAACTGGCATCTCCTTTTCTCTCTCACTTCATTACCTACAACTGTCCCCAGCACTCTGACCAGCCACCCTGGTCTTCTTGCCCTATGTCATGTACTTTCTAACTTCAGAAAACCACCTGTACCCTCTGCCCTTAAGTATGTGTGCATGCATGTCTGTCTGTATGTATGTTTGTATTTTTCATTATTTATTTATAAATATTTTACATCATTATTCATTTGATTACAATGTTTGCTTTCTTTTCTCAGGTATATTCCCCATAAAATTTCCACCACCAATTCACCCGTGCTAGTCCCTCATTCTTTGCTCAAAGAGTACCCTTTTGTTATGACTGGTGTCGATAATCATATTTAAAAAACTGTAATACCTGATCTCCCTTTCGTCTTTTATCTTTTCATAGTATTCATCACCTCTGAATATACCACTTTCATTTACCATTTATTATGCTTACTGTTCATCACCCTTTTTTAATCTTCCTAGAACATAAGTCTAAGCTTCTGGAAGACATGAATCTAATTTTCGAAGGAAGCAATTTATTTATTATACTACCTGTTTGAAATTGCAGTTGTGCTCAACAAATATTTATTGTTGAAATGAATACTGAAATTAAATAAGGCTAAGAGATATGCTTCAAAAGCAAACCTTTTTTATGTGTATCCTTCTATAGCCAGATTCAGAACCAAAAAACTCGTATACATCCAGAGGAAAAGTCTAGAATCTTGCATTTTTTAGCTGTTCTCAAGCATAGTTTCTCAGCAAAGGTCATAAAATTATCAAAATCATGGGATGCTGTAATAAAGACAAGGAGATCACCAGAGGCGTGCTCAGATCAATGTCATAGTCTAACCAGAAGAAAATAATCCAGTCTCCCAACTCAAGTGGTTCTTTCAGCCATACCAGCGAGGTAGAAACTACAGTGTGGTTGATCTGACCTACGTTCTTGAAGAATTTTTGCACAGATTCAAAACGCAGTTGAAATTAACTTCTAATAGACATATCTTCCTAGATCTCAGTAATAACAAGCAGTAACAAAGCAACATTCATATTCACTAAGTTTTTCTTAATCACGTTCACATTTCACCCACTCTAATTTCTCTAATTCAGAAAATAGGCATCTTTGTCTTAGCTTTCTGACAAAAACTCTCAGCCTTTTGTTGTTCTGGTTACAATTAGGGGGGTATATACTTTTCCACTGCAAAATAACTGTTTCTGATACAAGATGGACTCATCTTCCCCTTCTTTTCAAGTATCTTTCACTATTGTGTGTAGCTTCCTGTCTCTGGAATCCTTTTCTTTGCCACTGATTCTTCCCATTGGCTTTTAAACATGAGTCAATCCCTCCTTCCAATCTGACTTCTCCCCACATAACTCTCTGAGGCCACTCCTGCTTGCTTAACTTGTCGTCACAATTTTCAAGGCAAATTTCAAGCAATTTCACTTTTGAACTTAATGGATTCTCCTCTTTAAAACTGTATTTGATATTGAAAAGATGTAAAAATATGTAAAAAGTGATTTAATAACAATGTACCCAACACAATATAAGAGACCATGGAGTCTGGTATTGCTTCTCTACCTGTCCATTCTGTGCCTCTCCCCTCAGTTGCATTATCCAAATAATAAAATAATAAAATAAAATAAAAATAAATGAAACAAAGCAGATGATGAAATAATTATTATTTTATAAAGGCTTATTTCCATTGGAAAATTATAAAGAATTTCTTGTTTCTAATGCTTAGGATTTCCATTAAATAATATATTTTAAGGTACTTTTATCAATTATATGCTCATCCTTTATTTAAAAAAATAAGAACACTTAGTGCTGCAAAAGTGTCAAACACATTTCTGGGCTGTTGTCATAGATCTAGTGTTTAAAACAAAATCTATCTTGTTAACTTTGCTTTAGCTAAGCTGAATGAACCTCTTCTTGGATCACATGACAAATAAGAAGCTTTTTAATAAATGTATAAGGGACTAGCCTCAGGAAGAAAATGCCTCTTTCTCTAATTTTAAAATACATTTTTCCCTAACGAGGCTAAAATTCTGGCCTAATTTCATTTTAAAGCCATTAACATTCTAATCTGTCTATATCTAGTCAAACATCTGGAATAAAAACTGAAAAAACCCTACACAATTTACTCATTCATATTTTTCCTTGAATCCAGAAAGAAGATCAGTACCACATAAATGAAATTGCCAAAGAAAATGCACAACATTCAACCACATATTTAGTGGGTTTTACAAACATTGCTGCAATGGGAATGAATAGAAAGACAATGTAAAGAAAATTTATGCATATATGAAATTCACTGTATTCATCAGATTTTACTAGGTTATTTGTAGTAACAAAGGTTATGTCTGTGATAATAAAGACCCTGAAAATTCAACTACAGCAATAATAGTTCATATCTTGACCACAATACATATTCATCACAGGTTAGCTAAGGTTCTGCTCCACAAATTTTTCATTCTGAATCCATAATACTCAGCCCTGACCAGGTCTTGCAGGTCTCATGGAAAAAGAAAAGTATAGGAAGAATCTACATGATTGCTCCTAAGGTTTCTGGAAGAAAATGGTGTGTTGTCAGGTTCATTCACATTTCACTGACCAAAGCAAGTCATGTGACCAGATCTGATTTCCATGTCTCAGGAAGGTATAATCCTCTCACAAGAAATATTTCATTGCAATGCTGCTCAACATAGAAAGAAATGTCAAATGTTCATAAAAAATTTGTATTAACTAACTAAATATATTTAAAATATATTTAATACAAAATGTATTTTAAAATTTTGGGATTCAGAACACAAGGGACTGGGGAGATAAATCACGAGTGAATTGGTGGTGGGTTACCCAAGGGGAATACAAAATGTAAAAGACATAAATAACAATAAAAATATATTTAAAAAATAAAAATAAAATAAAATTTGGAGATTATGCTATAGTCGAAACAAAAATACAGTTACATGAATTAATCATAACAGTATGAAATTAAGTTAATAATAAAAACCTGGAAATATTACTTACAACAAGATGTTCCTTTTTTGAAGTTAAACACAAACCTCCAATATGACAATATATACTCTCTAGGGCAAATTATAAAAGAAAGAAATACATAAAAGGAAATCAAGACTTTTTACATCAAGATGAAGATACAGAAAATGAATTTACCTCCTTTTAAAAATAATAGCAACAACAACACACAAAAACCAGAATATCATAATGCCAATTGACGTATTCAACATCAGAGACAATAGACAAAGAAGGTAAATACTACAATTGTCCCATAAGTCTGTAAATTGCTAAGTCAGGATGTAGAAAGGAGAAGCTCAGACACAGCTTGAACATCTCCTTGAGTTAGGCACATGAAATGAGTGTTATTGCGAAGCAAAGATGACTTGATTTCATAGGACAAAACATAGAAAAAAAATAGAGGAGACCAAAGAGAATTCCAGGAATCTATGAAAGATCGTATTCAGTGAGAACCTATCATAACATGTATGTAAGAAAACTGACCAAGTCCAGGGAAAAAAATCACCCAAAAGGGTCAAAGGGCACAAAACCAAGTATTGCCTGGCTGGAAAATCTGATAAATCAAAGGCATTGGCTAGAGTACATAAGAATTTCTTGCCTTACTAATCAGGGAAAATTAAATTCAGGAAACTCAACTCTGTTACCACTTAGCAACACTTAAAAATAAGATCCAAAAGGACCAACAGTTAACAGATAAATTCAACATGTTTCTGAACAAAACTCAATAATGTTTGTAAAAACAAAAATCTATACTGCACCCAACAATGTAAAAATATAAAATGCCTGACATCCAATTAAAAATTATGAGATCTTTTAAAAAAGAGAAAAACACAAACATCGATCAATTGACATAGACCCAGAAATGACACTAGTGGCAGAATTATTAGACTAGGACATTAAAGCAAATATTATTGCTGAATTCTGTATGTTCAAGAAGCTAAAGAATAGATTGAACATATTAAGAAGAGATATAGACTATATAAAGGAGGCACACATTAAAATTCAGGAGATGAAAATTGCAATGTCTGAGATGAAAAGTTCACTGCATAAAATCAATGAGAATCAAACACCAAGAGAGCTGCAAGGAGAAATAAATGAATCTACTGTCATAGTTGGATATTTCTACACCCATCACACCCATTCTGGACAGATCCAAAGGCAAAAACTCTGTAAGGAACAGTTGAACTCAACAATACTGTCAATCAACTGGATATCTATAGAATTCTTCCTCTAACAATAGCAGGAGGGTCTCTCCGGTGGCCGAGGGGTTAAGTCTCAACCCTAACAACCCCAAGGTCTGAGTTTGATCCTGGCCAGGGAGCTGACCCACATAGGGCGCAGCAGATCTCTCCTGTCTTGCCCAGCTGCTCCCCTCAGTACTGTATTTCAGTAGATCTGCCTGTTCTCCTCCCCACTGTCTCTGGGGAATCCTCTCATTTTCTGCATCTTTGGCCTACACCCCAGTTCTACTACACAAAAACAAGTAAATAAATAGCAACAGCAGGATACACATTGTCTCAAAATTCACGTGCAACATTCACTAAGATAAACCACATTTCGGGCCATAAACACACCTTAGCAAATTTAAAAGCATAGAAATCAAAAGCTGTTCTGAGACCACAGTGGAATTATACTAGCAAACTAACATAAATATAACTGTAAAATGCCAAAATATATAGAGGTAAAATAATTCACTTCTAAATAACACATGGGTCAAAGAAGAAATCTCAAATAAATTAAAAGATAGTTTTTACTAAATGAAAATGAAAACACAACTTATCAAAATTTGTGAAATACAGAGAATCCAGTGCACAAAGGGATTTTTTTTTTAGATTTATTTATTTATGCATACAAGCTGGGGTACAGGCCAGAGGCGTGGAGCGGCGAAAGGGTTCACCACAGACAGAGTGGGGAGCAGCACAGGCAGATCAACGGAAATACACTGCTGAGGGGAGCAGTGGGCGAGGCAGGAGAGGTCTGCCACGCCATGTGGGAATCTCCCTGGCTGGGCTTCGAATACGTGTCACCGCTGCCGACATCTCCACAGCACAGTGCTTAACTGCTGTGCCACTGGGGAGGCCCACAAAGGGATATTTATAGCATTGAATTAATATGTTAGCAAAGAAGAAAGATGTAAAATTCACAATACAAGTTTCTACTTGGGAAACCAGAAAATGATGAGCAAATTAAGGCCCTAGTAAGTAGAAGAAAATAAATAATAACACCTAGAGCAGAAATTTGTAAAATTGGAAACAGGAAATTAATGGAGAAAATTAATGAAAACAAAAGTTGGTTATTTAAAAAGATAAATAAAATGTATAAGCCTCTAATGAGGTTCACAAAGACAGAAGAGTAGGGCACAAGTTACTAGCATGAGAAAAGAAAATGTCACAATTTCCATGTAATTATAAAGGATTACATAAGAAAAAACAAACTATGAACAAATCTGTCTACAAATTTGATAACCTTGAAATGAACCAATTCCTTGAAAAATAACCTATGCTGAAACTCACAATTTCTCTTCTGGGTACATATCCAAATGAATGAAATCACTGTATGAGAATCTATCTGCTCCCCATGTTCATTGCATCATTGTTTACAACAGTCAATACATGGAATCAACCCCAGTGTTCATTGATGGGTAACTGGATAAATACTGTATGATTTCACTTAGAGTTAAATGTAAAAAAAAAAAAAAAAGCCAAACTCATAAACAGAGAACATATTGGTGGTGGTTGCCAGGGGCACTAGCTGGGGGTGGGAAAAATGGCTGGTAATGGTCAAAAGGTACAAATTATAAGATGGTTAAGTTATAAAATGGTTAAGTTCTGGGGATTACATGAACAGCATGCTGACTATAGTTGGCAATGGTGTAGTGCATAGTGAATTGCTGATGAGAGCTCTTAAAAGTTCACAACCCAAGGAAAAAAACAATTGTGACTAAATGAGGTGATGGACATTAACTAAACACATCGCAGTAATCATTATGCAATATACACATATATGAAATCAAGATAAATACCTTAAACAATGCTCCATGTAAATTATATCTCAATAAAACTGGAAAAAATGTGGAACTTATTTTATATCCATTACATCCCACAAAACTTTTCAAAAAATGAAAGCAAAGACAAATTATATTTGGGGTGATGTTTATCTAGTAGAGAAAGTAAGAGTTGTGCATATGGGAAGACCTAATGATTAGCTTTGTTTCATTATTAACAGTTTAGCTTTTGAGTTGGCTCATATGATCATGGATCCTTTTTATGTTAATAAAAATAATAAAGTGATAATATCAGGACAGAATGATACAATAATGTGTGTTTTAAAACAATGGTTGTAATGTTTAATCTGATTCTCTGTATCTTTTCTCCAAAAAGTAAATAAAAACTATAATAAAATTTTTCCAAAGACTATTCAAATGCCGTTAAATCTTCATACTAAATTACATCAACAAATTAAGTTCTATAATATCTTGGAGTAGAAAACCATTTTTAATTCTTTTTCAAGTTTTCATCTAATATTTATTAGAAATATTTATTTCTAATATTTATTTATATTTATTAGAAATAACACACTCCAGTTTCCTCAAAGATATGTTTTTAAGAATTTTTGTCAGTTATACTTGAGGATATTTTGGGGCTTAATAATGTTCAAATCTAGTACAAAGAGAATGCCGCATGAGAAACTGCTCTTCAAAGCAGGTTATATGATGCTGTGTTTCATCTATGACCTGTGCCATTTCTCTGTGTATTCAGACATGAAACTTGACAACCTAGTCTGCACAGAGTAACTGTTAATGCCCTGACTTTAGGGAACGGTGGAAAGATGCTAGTCTTGTGTTTTTTTTCCTTGTGGCAAAGGGTGGAGTGATGTGTGAATATGTGATGTTGTTCTGAGGTTTCTGGCATGTATCACACCTCTGACCATGATCTCAGCTGGGGGACTCAAGCCAATTACATCCCCACGGGTTTTTCTCCTCTAATACATGGGCTTGTCGCAGGCCTTAAATCTTGGTTTGCTCATATATTTAAAGCTATATTTTAATAGTCCTGAAATACTCAGTTTTTGCTAGGAAGATAATGAAATAAGCTAATAGCTAGGGATTCTTCAAAACACATGTTGGTAGATGGCTTTTCTCATTGGACAACTACGGGCAGAAAAGTCACAGAGATTACAGTCTGGAACATGGTTTTGGAGTTGTACATTCATTCGGTCCTCAATGGTTAGAGAAAAAAGAAGATATCAGAAATCAGTGTATAAAAATATTTTATGTTCATTACAGAATTTTATCATAGGGGTAAACTGTTGGTTATTCAAGAGGTCACTATATAAATTTCCCAACTTTATGAGTCTTTATAGTTGAAATTTTAGTAAAATAATTTCCTAACAAGTTTTGAATAGACACAAATAGTTTACTGTTCATAATTTCAAAAATGCCAAAAATATTTAAAAAGAAATCATGAGAACAGTTTTCCCTTTTGTGCCCATCAATATTGCTACTTCTAGTTTTTCAAATACTGTGTGGTTGTGTCACAGGTCACAACCTCAGGAGATTTTTAAGTGTGATCTGAAACCACTTCCATTCAGGGAGGGCAGGGAGCGATCTTAGACTACTGGTAGGTGGCATTTTTAATAACCAAAGGTACTTACTTAAGAAACTTTGTCTTGGTCAGCTACAAGACAAGTAGTTTTCCATACCCACCCACCAAATCTGAAAAGTTTATATAATCACATGCATTGTCAAATTTTTTTTTTTTTCAGTGATATGTCCTTGGGCAGCTTCTGAGAGCAGGGAAGGCAAACAGAATGTACACTCATGGGAGAATGATGGGAGAAGAGGTAAAGATCCTTTAATTTCCCATTTCTGACTTTTGAATCTACAAGTGCTCACATTCTTGTGGTTACCTTCCTCAACACCAGAGACATCCTACGCTTTCTAATTACCAAACAGACAAAAACAAAATAACACTCTCCCTCCTCGCTCCCCCCGCCAGCTAAGAAGAGAGCTAAAAGGTAGAGACACTATGTTTTCAATATATAACACTACTTCCTCCCTTTTCAGGCCATGCATATTCAATCAGTTGACCTTCATGGAGGTACAGTGCCTTAATTGCCAGAAAGTCACACTAGAAGAGTGTTAGTGGAGCAGATACAGTCTCCTCTGTTCCAGCTGAAACTTTGCCATAATTGACATTCATCATTTCTCTCCTCTCCCACTCATTCTATTTTGTGTCACTATGCTTCAGCCAGTCTTTCACTGGTCTTCATTGATTGCCTCATTGGAAGACTAAGTTGGGATATACCCATCAGGTTGTGTTGTTACAAATATCAATTTTCAGTCATTATCAGGCAGGCAAGTAGCATGACTCCCTCAGGCCTTAAAATATCTCTTCCTACTCCCACTATGAGTACCCCAGCTCCTCACAGTCTTCAGGATCATCACTAATCAAATAATTATGGCAACTACATCATCATTAATATAGAAAATCCTTTATTTTCCTATTAGCACGCCAGCATAAATACACAAAATAACTAAGCAGCCGCTTGGATCTTTAATTGTAGTTGTAGTCTCATTGTAATGTCTTGTAAAAGCATTTTTGTTCCCCTACTCCCACCCCATGGAGGCAAGATTTCTATTCCAGCGAAATTGTTTTACAGATGAGAAGTATAAATTACATAAATTGGTACTATGAATGATGGTGACTAGCGCTAATCATACTGCTATTCCTTAACTCTCAGACCCATCTATTCTAGCTACTGGGGATAGAGCACTATAAATAGTCCAACAGTTCAGTTTTATCTACTGTGCTCAGCTCCTCAGGGCACTGTCCTAAGCCAGCCCCTTTGCTGAAGTTTAATTGATTATTCTGTATCCCTATTATTCTGGATTCTCTTGATGCTGCATATGTCAGACCAATGATTGCAATGTGCCTATTAGTACAAATTATTCTTTTTAGTCTAAGGCAATGCAGTGTGAATTCCCATGTTGTTAATCAAGCTTCTGTAATTTTCAAATGGTGGTACTAGAAGACACTGAAGAGGTAAGAAATATCTAGAGGATATGGAGAGTTAAATCACTGCCCCTTCCAAGATGTAATCTGATAAAACCAACCTGCCACTAAATGACTCACTGGTTTTCAAGATATAAGTTACTGAGTCATATACACATATCTTTTATCCAAACTTACTTATCCTCAATATCATGATCTTATTTTTTCTAGGACTCTGGACAACCAGTCAAAGTATTCTCCACTGCCCAGAAATCTATGTTTTCCTCTACTTAATCCATTTCTTCTACACAACGTTAAAAAAAAAAAAAGTGTAAACAGTAGACGATGGTCATGAACTATGGGTCCTTTGCTGGTGGGAGAGCTACGGTGACCACACCTGAGGGGAAAAATCCTTTATTGTCAAAAAACAAACAATGATGTACAACGGTGGTGCTTTATGTTTAAAGTAAATAAATAAAAAGGAAAAAATAAGTGCACTGATTGCAGATGTGCTCATTGAAAGATTTCAGAGCAGGCAGGAACAGGGCTACAAAGCAGCAGCAGGTCATTTTCTGCTAACAAAATTATGTCACACAATTGAGTTCTTTTCGTTAGTTGGTTATGTGTAACCCCTCATGAGGCCCATAGATGTGAATTAAGAGAAAAGAGTCAGTACAACAAAGAAAGGCAACATCTGTTCACGTAACTTACTTGTGCCCTATAGATTTGTTTTCACTTGATTCCAAATATCTCACTTTTATCACACCACTGAAAATTGCTGTGTCTGTCCAATCTATTGACTCAATAGATAATAATGTTCAGCTTAAGATGAGAAGCTCTTCAGAAAGAAGGAAAATTATACAGTCATAAACTTGGCTCTATATAAAGAAGGAAGGTGTTAGAGGAAAAGTAAATGTAGGTAAAGAAAACATCTTTTTTTATTTATATTTGATCTAATAGATATACATATTTGTCAAAGTAATAAAACACCAGTGTTATATGAAAAGATATGTACATATGATTATAGCCTATAGATAAGTGAATGGTAGTTGTTAGTCATATTCTAAGGGATGGGAAGGAGGAATTGAGGATATTCTGTTATAACTGCACTACCCATTAATCTATTTATTGTTATTGGAAGTGGACTTGGACTTGTTCACATATGACACAATTATTTATGTGTCCAAAGGATTGATAAAAAAAAAGTTCTGTGTTTTAGTGATTATAGCAATATTCCAGGACATAAGTTTAATATACAAAAATTTAACATGATACAATTTAAATGAGCACCAAAGGTGGTAAGACAGATGAGAGAAAGGGAGAGCGAAGTAAGTAGGCATAACTGTAACAAAAGGTGAGTAGTGAAGAAGATCCTATACATATTTGAGAAAATCTACAGTATTCTGATGAAATAAAGACTTGAATAAATGGAAAGACACTTCATGCCTACAAATAGAAAAAATGCAGTATTTTTAAGATGTCAATTTTCTCCAAACTGATCTACATATTCAACTTAGTCCCCATCAAATTTTCAACAAGTTATTTTGTGGATGTCAAAAAAAGAGCCCTAAAATTTAAATGAAAAGAGAAAACCCTACAACAGTCAATATAATATTGAAGAAGAACAATGTCAAATGTTCTTTATCACTACCTTTCAGACTCAGTAGAGGGGCCTTGCTGGTGGCACAAGGGTTAAAGACACAGCACTATCAAGCTATCATCAGCAACTGTGCATGAATTTCAATCCCAGGCCAGGGAGATTCCCACAGGGCACAGCAGACCTCTCCTGCCTCGCCCGCTGCTCCCCTCAGCAGTGTACTTCAGTCAGTCAGCCTGTTCTGCTCCCCACTCTGTCTCTGGTGAACCTTCCTGGCCCCCCATACCTCTGGCCTACATCCTAGTTCTCGTATGCTTATGTAAATAAATCTGAAAAAAAAAAAGACAGTAGAAAGCTACAGTAACCAAGACACTGTGGTATTGCAAAGTAATTGATAAGCCACTGGATCAAAATAAGGAGTCTAGAAATAGATCTGTATTAATATAGTCAACTGATCTTTTTCAAAAAAGCAAAGGGAATTCGGTGGAGAAAATATAATCTTTTTAATAAATGGTGGTGGAATATCTTTATACAAAAGTAGAAATCTAGTCATAAAAGCTGACACAAATCAGTTCTTAGATTTATATGTAAAACACAAAATCACAAAACAACTAGACTTTAACATAGGGGAAAAAAATGAGTGACCTTGGGTACGATGATGATTTTTTAGGTGCAACACAATCCATGAAAAAAAATCTACAAGTCATACATTATTAAATATCAGTGTATGTGTGATACATTGAAAATTATCAATATTGGTTCATTTACTGCAATGAATGTATCACTCAAATACAAGACGTTAATAACAGGGGCATCTGTGTATCTGGGCTGGTGGTAATGTAAGGTAGGTATATGAAACATTACATATTCTCTGCTTAATTATTCTGTGATTCTATAACTGTACTAAAAATAAAAGTCTTTGTTTTAATGGCTATTTTTCCTTATTCAAAAAATATTAATTTTAGAACTCTTAGAAAATATAGATTAGCCAAAGAAGAAACATTTACAATCACTTATAATCTTTATATGGAGAGTTAACCAATGTTAGCCTGCTAATACATAGTTCATTTTAATATTCATACATGTTACAAATTAGATTAATGTTATATATACTGATTTGCAATTTTTTCAATTTAGCGACATTTTATGATTATCTTATCTGTTTTAAATTTTTTTTCCAAAACATTGTAACTTTGGGCATTTATTTTGTTTCTAATTTTTATCCGTAACAAGTAACACTAGAGTGAATATTTATATGTCTAATCCCTCATCATATTTTAAATTAGTTCTTTAGACAAGGGAATGCTTAATTTCAGCCATCTTCAACCCTAACCATTACTGAACTTTGTCATATTTGACTTGAAGAAAACAAAACCAAAAGAATAAGGTTATCAAGGAGCTTCAACAAGTGTCTTCCTAATTACAGTTTTCATGAAATATTGCCCAATTGATTAGCCTTTAAATTTAAAGCTGATATTGATATATCAAAGATTAATAGTCTTATTTACCCAGAATGTTCTAACAAACACTTACCAGACATTCAAGATCTAGGAGAGCAAGAAATCAGCACCATTCTCTTTGTAAACTCGAGATCATGTATCCTTTAACTTAAAAATTTATTTTTTTTACAAAATAATTTTTAGTATTAACTGATATTGTGTAAGTGGATATGAATTATTTATAGAAATCTAACAATAAACCTGTGCTCTACTTACTAATCTAGTAGCAATATACAGTATCCCACCGTGATGGAAACTCATTTAGGAAATTGCAGAGGAACTAATGCTAAAATTCAGCAATTCTAATAAAAATTCATATGGGTTTAAACAATAAAAATGAAAATCATATTCAGTAAAACACTAAACCATTTTTAAGCTTCTCATCAGGACTGATAAATTAGAATGACAAGGATGAAGACAAAGTCACAGAAAACTAGACATTAGTTAGATTCACTACTAATAGAATTCTTTCTTAAAAATACTCAGTGAAAATATTTTGCTCATTTACAAAGTGTGTGTACATATATGCACATGCATACATCCACACATAGACATACATTTCCCTGAAACTCCAAATAATGTCTGCATAAACTTTGTATTTTTTGTTTGGCAAGACACAGTCTATCTTTTTTCAGTCCAGTACTAAGTCTTGGAGAGCTCATATACATATAATGGTTTTTAGAACAGGACAGCTTAAATAAGACTCCTTGTATTTAATAAAATCTTAATTTTGAAATTAATTCCCTTTGTGGAAACTATCATTTTTGTTTTCTGTGACTGAATATTAAGCCTTTAGTTTCAGAAATCTATTCTGCAAATTCTATTTTCAGTGAAATTGATAAGTTAAGGTGCTATGGATGATTAGTTCAGAAGCATCAGTGCTATCAGAAAACACAGTTCTAGGGGGCCTCCCCGGTGGAGCAGCAGTTAAGCGCTGAGCTGTGGAGCTGTCGGCAGCGACGACGCGAGTTCGATGCCCGGCCGGGGAGAACCTCAGCAGTGTATTTCTGATCTGCCTGTTCTTCTACCCGCTCTGTCTCTGGCGAGCCCTTTCGCCACCCCATGCCTCTGGCCTGTACCCCAGCTTGTATGTATAAATAAAAAAAAATAAATTAAAAAAAAAGAAAACACAGTTCTAATTACATTCCCATTGACAGTCCAATTTTTATGTAAGAAAGACCTATACCATACCTTCTATGACACAGGACCTTGAAATATATACTGAATAACTTGTGGCTCAGGAGAGAGAGTTTAATTCAAAATACACTTAAGAAGATAAATTCATCATGTTTGCTCATATTCCCATAGGGTTCTTTATTGTAATTAAAGCAAGGGTATACATGGAAATTTCTCTGAATCTCTGGATATTTAAATGGGGCTGTAGTTCTCCTGCTGCCCTTGTGGGGCTTTCTTTCTCAAGCCCTGTTTATTGAAATATATTTGGAGAAAAGTTAACTAGGTAATTTATAATCATTTATAAAACTAGGTAACCAGCACAAAAACATTGGAGGACTATGGATGCTTTGATGGTGGGAAAACTGGTGATGTATAGTCAGATTATTTATTGCAGTTAAATGCATTAATCAGTGCTATTTTATAAAGCAATGCTCATGTCATGTGTATCTCCTACTGGCAAGTTGTCCTTAGTTCAGGAGAACTAAGAGTGTTAACAACAACAAAAAGATTGTTTAAAAAATAATTTTTACTTAATTCTAAGGACAACCAAATTCCAGGTGATATAAAACAAGATGGCGTCTGTAGCCTATGATGAAAATTCAAACAGGGTGTAAAGTGGATCCAGACCGCCTTTTCCGGTAATATATTTGTCATGGTTACATAAAAGATATAACTATCAGCTTGCTGTTTGATTGATTTCAGGATCCTTTCTCTTTTTTTCCATTTATTTTTCTCCTCTGGGTTAAATGTATTAGTGACTATAGAAACCACTTCAAGAAAAGGGTGTAATCATAGAAGCAAAAAATCTGAAGGAGAATAAATCAAAAGCTACTCTGAGAATTGATTGTTCTGAATTGGAAATTGGAAATTTATTTCTGGAATGCACATGTGTTCAAGAAATACTTGTAGATAATTTTGGAAAATCTATCACTAGAGGCTATTTTCATAAAAAAGCATTGGTTTCTTACATTGTTCATTTATTTATATTTTGAGAGATTAGCATGCCAAAAAATACAATGAAGCTAATTGGGGGAGGACAGGAAAGTGAATCACAGTGTATGTGTCCTTTAACATTAAATTTACTTCATATATATACTGAAAGATTTCACATCTGTTAATCATTATTATTCACAGAGATAACCTATAATACTATAAAAGTAGGCAATATAAGTCTCCCAATTTTACAGATGAGGAAACTGAGACACTGAAAGATTTAAAAATGACCAAGAATATCTCAAGAGTTGATAGTATGGTTGAAATCTGTTTTTGGACAGTTTAGTTTGGAGCCCATATTCTTAGCTACCATATTCGATGTAAGGAATGCCCTTCAGGAATTAACTATTGACATTCTCTGAAGAGCCTGAGATTAATAGCCAAGTATTGACCTCAATTAACCAAATCTCAAATTCTTCTGGTCAGAAAAATCAGTTAGCAGGTATAAGTCCTAGGGTGAATCACCCCATCTCTACTTTGATCCCTCCCCCAAAGGAGTTACTTGAATAAATGATCATTAAATATTTGAGTAAATAAAGCTGTATGTTTCTAACAATTATCAATTTATTATTTATCTAGGACATTTTTAAGTTGCTGTTTATCTACCAGTTTTACATTTCTGATCTGGCATTCACAGATTGGAAGAGTGAACCATGATAATAAATGTAAAGAGTTTTCTTCTTGAAACGAATTCACAAGTATTTTGTGAAAGAGGATGCTGGAGATACTAACAAAACAAATATATGGCTCTAATTCCATTTGTTAGTTTAGTCGATTAATCCTTCAAATGTAAATAAGTTTCAAATGTAATAATGTTAATAGATAGTTTCACAAAAAAATTCGAATGGTGACATTGAATAATATGCAATATTTTATTTATGACCAGTATGAATTTTTCAGTGCTTATTTTACACTGGTTCTTATTGTGAACAGCGAAAACTCTACCAGAAGCAAATGAAGACAAATTACAGAAGCACATATATTCAAATGCCAAAGTCTATTGCAAAGTTATTTTTCTAAAGTGAAAATCTATAACACTTTCACAGTGTAGGCAGTCTTAAATTGTCTTTGTTTTAATATGAAATAGTGGATTATTTTGCCCTATGCATTTTATTAATTTCAACTGCCTTTGATATTTCAGATTGTAAGATTTCACTTAGGAATATGTGACCTTATACTATTTTTTTTTAAGATTTGTTTATTTATACGTACAAGCTGGGGTGTAGGCCGGAGGTGTGGAGTAGCGAGAGGCTTCACCAGAGACAGAGTGGGGAGCAGAACAGGCAGATCAGAAATACACTGCTGAGGAGAGCAGCAGGCGAAGCAGGAGAGGTCTGCCTCACCATGTGGGATTCTCACGGGCTGGGCATTGAACTTGCATTGCACGCTGCCAACAGCTCCATGGTGCAGCGCTTAACCGCTGCGCCACCAGGGAGGCCAGACCTTATACTATTTTATGTTCCTGAATGTATCTATACATACCAAATCATGACAAACCGTAACATTTTAAAATCTTCAGTTTTTTTCGATCAGAAACTCCTCCAGAATCTTATTAACCATAGCAAACCATCATTGCTTTTTAAGATATAATTGTTTAAACACTTTTAAAGAAACTTCTCTTGCCATATAGCATTCAAAAGCAAATGAAGTGATAGGAAATCATTTTGGAAATTGCCTGCTAAAGGGGAAAGGAACGTCCCTGATTAATGAAAGAACATTCAGAGACGTTCCAATAGCCAAATTAGAGCAATTTCAGTTAAAGTGATTGAAACAACCAACACATAAAAAGATATATTTTTTTTGTCCCGATTCTATGTGTTCTGTCTTAGAGTAGGATTCACCTGCTACCTGCTCTGTTATTTTATCAGTATCCAACCATTTTCCCTGCCATTTCCTCTCTGGGCAGTTTGCTGGCCCAGCTCAATTAAAGGACAAATCCATTGCAGTCTGCAGCGTAGGCATTATAATGAAGTCAGCTGTCAAACTCCCATCTCGCAGCTGCCCCTCTGTGGGTAATCTGATGGCCACTTGTCAGCTGTTTCACCCAGGCAAACACAGACAAAGGGCCTCTGACGGCCTGCTCTATTCTAATCAATCCACACGGAGGCAGATGTTGAAATCCCAACAGGAGCAGGTGAGATTTGATTGAACATTCAAAACTGCCTTCTCCTATTGATAAATCAGATCTCTCTGAACTCGATACCCTTTTGCAACCGCGGGGTAAATGACTTTCTGTTTATTTCTTTCCCTCTTTCTGTCATTAAAAATAATGCTTTAGAAAGATATTTGGGGATACAGAACATTGCTCAGTGGAACAAACCAGAATACAATAAATTAATTAGTCTCTCAAAGTGAAAGGAATCCATGTCACTTGGATATTTTAATGATATTCCTATAATTTTCTAATTATTCTAAAGTGAACCAGAAAAACAGTGAGCTAGTCATTCATTCTTCATCTTTACTTATTTTCTACACTAATGTTATTAGATATTAGAAAAAAAGAAACCATTTTGGTTTGTTTGTTTGTTTTTTCCCTAGAGTAATTAGGTAGAAAAAGAAAGCAAGATTAGATTGAGAAAAATTGAAAAAAAAAATTGATACCAATTCTATTGTTTTCCACTCTCCAGCCACTGTGATTATAGTAAAATACCTGTTTTCTCAACTCAGCAAATCTCTTTCATAAAAATAATTTAAATCAACATAAATATTAATTGTTGTATACAAACTTTTTAAAGGATATGATCTTGATTACACAATCACAAAATTTTACTGACTACAGTGGTTATATTTCCGAACTTCTTGAAGATACATAAACCTAAGAAAATCTAGTTTCAAAAATGATTTGCCTTCTAACTATTGAATATTTACAGTCTCTACTTCTAATGAATATCTGAAGATACCTTTTGATAACATTAAAATATTGAGCACTCAGAAGTAATTATTTCTTAAAAGGATTATCATAAAATGCATTTGTGGAGCCAGCACATTTACCTTCACATCTGTTTTAAAAGGGAACAAAAATATTCATGATTGCATTTTGGGTGTTCTCTTATGTTGAGAATTAGTGTTTTCCCTAACCCAAGTTTTGCTATTTATTTATTAAATCACCTTTGCTTCAGGCATATTTTTTGATTAATTTTGACTCAGGTTGTCAAAAAGCTAAATTTGTTTTGTTAGGTCTTTACAAGTCAGCATATTATTAAAATACTTATGTGCAAAAGAAGTATGTATTTTTCCTGCATATCAAATTGCTGAAAGACATTTTTTCAGTGGCTTAGAGTACTAACCTTGCAGTTGCTTTCATAATTATTTAAAACATCAATATCTTGCTGAAAAGTGAAAAGCATTCTAGAATCAAGCTCTACCTCAAGTTTTTCAACTACCGATATTGGGAGAAACACAGAGATGATATCAAATTGTAAGACAATAAAGTCTAAATCTTTAGTGGCAAAACATTCAGTGCATTTACATTGAAAAATCACATCTAGTACTAGAAGAAATAAGATATTATAGAATTCGGCATGTTCATAAGAATTTGAAATTCAATACTGCAGTGGCCTTTTCACATTAAAATAGTTTCATGAATGCTTTTCCTACTTCAGGTCTTATTCAAGGTAATTTTTTTTCCCCCCAAAATACCTTGAATAAGACCTGTAGTAGGAGTAGTGCCTGATGCAAGAAAATGAACTATGGTTACTTTAAAAAAATATATTTATTTATTTATTTATTTATTTATGCATAAAAGAGCTGGGGTGCAGGTCAGAAGTGCAGGGGGTGAGAGGATTCACCAGAGACAGAGTGGGGAGCAGAACAGGCAGAGTGCCTGAAATAAACTGCTGAGGGGAGCAACGGGCAAGACAGGAGAGGTCTGCTGCACCATTTGGGAATCTCCCCGGCGGGGGATAGAACTGGTGCCACAGTGGCTGATGATAGCTTCATAGTGCTGAGACTTAACCCCTTGCGCCACGAAGGAGGCCCAATAGACAAGATTTTTATGTAAAAAGAGAAAATGAAGACATAAGAATTTTACCATGGGCGAGAGCAGGATATAAAAAAAGAATTCTGCCATTCCTGGTAAAATGAAGATCTGCCTATCTTTCGTACAGCCCCTGAGCATAGACCTGAAGCTGATTTCTTCTAAAAGAGAAGCAGATTGCCATAAAGAGAAGAATGAAAGCTTATAACTGCCTTTGAGTGTTTGCAAGAAAATGGTGGTGGCAGGATGGGATGGGAGGATTGGTTCTATAATTTCTGTGCAATATCCTAATCACAGAACAAAAAAGAAGATCCTGAGATCTTGAAATAGTTAACAGGAAAAAAAAAAGTATATAATGACTTCTTTCTGGAAGAAGAGCTTATCTTAAGAAATAAGTATGTGAGTGGTTCTCAAAGTTTGTTTAGGACCCCTGGGGATCCCTGATATCTTTTCAAGGTATTTATGAGGTCAAAACTATTTCCTTAATAATACTAAAGTGCTATTTGCCTTTGTCACTCTATTTTCCCATGAGTATAAAGTGGAGCTTTTTAGACAGATAATAAAATGTGTATTCTGTTTTAAAAATTTCTAGGCTTTAATTTCTTATATACCAAACATCAATGACTATAATTCAATAAACAAAGTCTCTTTGAGGTTTTTACTAGTTTTGAAGAGAATAACGATGGTGTGACTGTCCTCTCCTCCAACCCTCCTGATTTATATGTTGAGGCCTATCCTTTAGATTATACCATCAAATTGGACATTTGGGAAGCAATTAGGGTTAAATTAGGTCATATGGGTGGGGTCCTAAGCTTATAGGATTGATAACCTCATAGGGAGAGAATAGAGTTTTTCCCCCCTCCCTCTCTCCTTCGCTCTTCTTCTTTCTTCCTTCCTTCCTCTCTCTCTCTCTCTCTCCCTCCCTTCCTTCTTACCCCCCTTTTTCCTAAGCATGCATGCGCGCGCGCACACACACACACACACACACACACACACACACACACCCTCCAAGAAAAGACCATGTGAGCACACAAATGGAAGACGGCCATCTAAAGCCAGAAAGAAAATTCTCATCAGACATCTCCCATGCTGGCAATTTGATCTCAGACTTTCTGTCCTTAGACGTGTGAGCAGATAAGCCTGTGATGTTAAAGTCATCCAGTATTTTTTAATGATAGCCTCAATAGACTAAAACAAGTGTAAAGGACCTGAAATGAAAGATTCTGAGAGCCTATTTTGATAGTCATGATACTGGAGTCCCCCCTAGGCTCCAAAATGAAAACAAAAAATCAGTGATTTACTTTGGTTGCAATTATGACTCTGAACAAAATGAGTAATATGTTGTGTTGACAGTTATTTAAAAATTGATGCATTTTTTTTGCTATAATAATGTATTATGAGGGAAATCTTTTTTTTTAAGATTTATTTTTTATTTATACATACAAGTTGGGGTACAGGCCAGAGGCGTGGGGCGGTGAGAGGGTTCACCAGAGACAGAGTGGGGAGCAGAACAGGCAGATCTGAAGTACACTGCTGAGGGGAGCAGCGGGCAAGGCAGGAGAGGTCTGCCGCACCATGTGGGATTCTCCCCGGCTGGGCGTCGAACTCGCGTCGCTGCCAACAGCTCCACAGCACAGCGCTTACCCGCTGCGCCACCAGGGAATCTTTAACAACTCCTACATTCTCCAAAATTCTTAACTATGCATCCCAGGCCCTATGCTTTACGATCTCAATCTATTCATTCAACAATATCTCCTACTATCCCTCTGTATTAAACCTTTTCTTGAGAAAGTAAAGATCAGATTCCCTTGGGTGCACTTTGCTCATCCCAATCTCTGTATATTACTCATGTAACACCCCCAATATATGTTTCAGATTCTACCTTTCAATATAAAGAAGTCTCTCTACTATCATTCCACTGTGCACAACATTACAAGCTTTCTTCCCAAGTATTCAGGAACAACAGCATTATGTTTGGGTGGTTAGTGCTACAAACCTCAGACATCATTTTTTAAAAGACTCACTAGGTGCCATTTTGGAGAAAAAGGAACCTGAAAAGATGAGTTTTTTTTTAATCAATGACCTATCTATTTTATATAGCTTTCAAAACAATACTTTCTATAAAATAAAACGTGTGAACTTTCCCAAGCAAAACAAAAGCAAACATAAATAAATGTAACTATAGCAAACTAAAAGACTTCTGCACAGCAAAAGAAACTATCGTTATAATGAAAAACGAAAAGACATCCTACTGAATGGGAGAAAATATTTGCAATTCATAACTGTGACAAGGTGATAATATCCAAGATCTATGAAGAACCCATATGCTCAACTAGAAGACAACAAAATCCCAGAACTAGATCAATACTTCTTCAAAGAACTCCGACATATAGTTATAGGCTCATGAAAAAATGCTTACCCTCACTTATCATCAGGGAAATGCAAATCAAAACCAGTGTGAGAGCGTTTCAAATGTGTTGGTGAGCATGTAGAAAAACAGGAACTCTTGTAGTTGTTGGTAGGAATGTACACTAGTTCAAATATATGGAGGTTTCTCAAAACATGAAAAATAGAACTACCATACATTTCAGCAACTCCACTCCTACCTATCTATCCAAAGAATGCAACAACACTAATTCAAAGAGATATCTGCACTTCTATGTTCATTACAGCACTATTAATAATAGCCAAGCTAAGGAAACAACCTAACTGTCCAAGGACAGAGGAGTGAATTAAGAGGAAGTGGTATACATACACAATGGACTTCTATATCTATCTATCTATCTATCTATCTATCTATCTATCTATCTATCTATCTATCTATCCATCTATCTCTATCTATCTATCTATCTATCTATCTATCTATCTATCTATCTAAAGATGAACTGTTGCTATTTGCAACACTGATACAGTTGGAAAGGATTATGATAAGCGAAAAATGTCAGATGGAGAATGAAAAAAGTAATGGATGAGTTCACTCATATGTGGAATACAGAGAAACAAAACAAAGGAACAAACAATAAAAATCCTAGAAATCAGACTGTAGAACTGAGACTACTACAAAGGAAGAAAGAAAAAGCCAGTGAAGTGGGGGGTTGTGTCCAATGACTATGATGGAAGACAGTGGGTGCATTCATGATGGGCATGATGTGATAACATACATTTGAAGAGATGTGATTCTACATCTGAAGCATATAGTATTATAAACCAATGTTATTCAATAACTAAATAATATCACTCAATGTTACTCAATAATTAAATAATCCTACTCAAAAATTCAATAAGGACCTCCATGGTGGTGCAAAGGTTAAGTCTCAGCACTATGAAGCTATCACCAGCCACTGTGGTACCAGTTAGATCCCTGGCCAGGGAGCTTCCCACATGGCACAGCAGATCTCTTCTGTCTCGCCCACTACTCCCCTCAGCAGCGTACTTCAGTCCATCTGCCCGTTCTGCTCCCCACTCTGTCTCTGGTGAATCCTTTCACCCCCACACACACACCTCTGGCCTACAGCCCAGTTCTTGTATGCATAAATAAACAAATCTTTAAAACAAACAAAAATGAAATGAATGAAATAAGAAAAACCAGGTCCTCTGGTTTGGAACTTCAGAACAATAATGTGGGGGAGATCGTGAAAGAGATGAACACTGATCCTTGTCTTAGCTATAATGTGTTAGACTGCCTTAAAAATGACTTGCTTGATTGCGGAGTTCAAAACCAACTAAAAATGTTTATCTACTGTAGCAGTGTTTGCACTGGGTTCTTCTAGATAACAGATGAATAAACTTTTTCTGTAAAGAATTCTGCAAAAAGTATTTTAGACTTCTCACTCCAGGACAGACAGCCTCTATTGTAAATATTCAATTCTGACTTTGTAGCACAAAGGCAACAAAGGACCGTATGTACATAAACACATAAGGCAGTGCTCCTACAAAACTTTAATTACATCAACAGCCAGCAGGCAAGATTTGGCCTTTGGACTCTGTTCTACAAACTGATTAATAATTTGATGTTAGTTCCTTACCAAATACAGCATAAAATAAGTTTAATAGTATAAACATTAAAATTAAATAAAATATGATGATAGTCATGTTGTTCACTGAATGAACATTTATTTAACATCTACTATGTGGACAGAACATTCTAGGAAATGAGCAAATTATGGTTAAATGACCGAAAAGGTCTGTGATCTGGTGGAATTCTTAATATGCATCCTTCTATTTGAAGATCAATAATTAAACTCAACACACACAAGATATTTACAAATAGATGAATGATATAAAGGGAATAAAAAGAATGATGTCTTAGAAAATAAATTGGATGGGTTGGGGGAGTTTTGCATGTAGGATATTTTAGGTATTATAGATAGGGAAATTCACTGTAAGGAGATTACTTGTGAGCAGAGAAAAAGAGGTGAAGTGGGAAAGGTGATGCAAGGAGCGAACTCCTCCCGAGACAAAGCCGTGGTAGCCCAAGTCACAGAAAGGAAGACTGTGTGAATAGAAGTCAGAAGAAGTGGTGAGTGTGGTTCAAAATGCAAGGGGAGAAAATGACTGGGGTTTTTTGTTGGGACTTTGTGTTTATTTTAAGGCTCTAGGAGGTTATCAAAAAGACATAAGGTGGAAAATGGTATGGCCTAAATCTTTATGAAAAACTCACAGTAGTTGCACATGATTATTGAGTTGAGGAGACGGTCATGTCTGGTTGGATGTAGATGATCAATAGTAGGATTTTCAGTTTAGGTGAGAGAGGAGGATGGCTTGGATTGGAGAGGTAGCAGGGGATCCGAAAGGGTAGACAAACCTGAGACTTATTTCGGAGACAAATTCCACTCTTGCTGAAAGAATTCACAGAAATTAGTCTGACTTAAGAAACTCAGTAATTTTTTTTTTTGTTTGTTTACCAAAATGAGGAGGAAAATGTTTAGGGAGATTAGAGATTCAAGAGTTCAATTTAGTGAATGGTAAATGTGTGATGTTTATTGGGTGCCCAATTGTCAAGCAAGCATTGGAAAATTAAGTCTGAAACTCTGGGAAGAGGTCAGAGCAGGAAAAATAGATTTAGATTTAGGAATAAGAAGCCTCTGTCGATGATAAAGTCATGGGGCTCCATGGAATACAAAACCAAGAGGGATTTATTCCACCAGCCCTGGGGGAAGCACAGCAATTGGATATTTTGAGAAAAGACATTAACTATGTCACTGCTAGAGAAGCAGGAGGAAAATCAAGAGTTCTTTCATAGAAGACAAAGAAGGAAGTGTATCATGAAGGAAGGATCAGGCCCAAAGGCAAAGCCTGCTGAGAGGTCATGTCCAACAAGTATAATGAAATAAGGGCTTTAATTGCTGACCTTAAGGTCATCGCTAATTACGAGAAGAACATTGGTAGAGTGAGGAAAGAAGATGGACTGGAGGGGCCTCCCTGGTGGCCTAGCGGTTGAGTCCCAGTTCTATCACCTCTACAAGCTGAGTCTGATCCCCAGCCAGGGAGCTAACCCACCTATGGCGCAGCAGACCTTTCCTGTCTCACCCACTGCTCACTTTAGCAAGCAAAAATAAATAAAATCTTAAGAAAAAAAAAAAAGGAAGATGACCTGAAGTAAACTGAAGAAAATGGAAAGATGAGGCGCTACATACAGAAATTCTCTGTGAATAAGGAATTCAATTTTGGGAGGAGGATGCCAGCATTGTTTTGTTTGTTTCATGACAGGAAATGCTGGGGTCTGTTTGTATGATGATGTAAAAGCTGCAATAAAAAAGGGAAATTAATGTTGCAAATGAGCAGATCCAAAAGCAGAGTTGAGATATAGAAATAATGGTATGACATCAATGTAGAATAATCTCTGATTAGTACATACTACATAAGTTTTTAAAAGAAAGCTGTGCTAACTTTTAAGAATATTGTAAATATCGGGTGAGGAAAAGAAAATCAGGAGAAGGGAAAAATCCTTCTTTTTTTTTTTTAAGATTTATTTACTTATACATACAAGCTGGGGTACAGACCAGAGGTGTGGGGCGGTTAAAGGGTTCACCAGAGACAGAGTGGGGAGCAGAACAGGCAGATCAGAAATACACTGCTGAGGGGAGCAGCGGGTGAGGCAGGAGAGGTCTGCCTCACCATGTGGGATTCTCCCCGGCTGGGCATCGAACTTGCATCACGCTGCCGACAGCTCCACAGCGCGGTGCTTAACCGCTGCGCCACCAGGGAGGCCCCAGATGTGTGTAATACTTGATGTGTGTAATACTTGCAAAGTGTCAAAAACATGGACTAAGGTAATTCTATCAGAATATAGCAACAATACATGTTTGGGTGAGAAAAAAAAAATTGTTACTTGCATACTGCTTACTGAGAAGTTCTAAATGCCTGCCAAGTAGTTTTTCTGAAGTACTTAAAAATCATTTCGTTTTCTAAGTAAGCTAGACACCATCTTCCTCCCCAAACACAAACTGTTTTTATACTTTTAATTTATTGTTCATATTGTGGCAGAGATCAATACTAGTCACAGCTATATTTGAATTAGGACAAATTTGAGGAAAATATTCAGAGCCATTTAAATGCTTCATAAGGAGAATATTATGTTTACATAAATTACAATGATTATGATTTTGATCAATATTTATGTTGCCTCTGCCAGTCGCCTGAGCATAGTCTGTGGCATTCTGAATGAGGGGCTTTATTTATAAGAATTGCTATCTGCAGCAGGCCATTGAATGAATCATAATCGTAATATCATGACATTAATGCAGACTGAGTGATGATTGGTTTCCACTTCGGTGATGATATAGCGGTGGATGGGGCAGATTCAACAAGCGAAGGAAACTCATTATTTTTACTTATCAGGTATAGTATGTTGTTATCACCTTTCTGCGTGAAAGCTTTGTTTTCCAGGTGAACTGGGTAAGAAGACAATTGAGAAATTGACAGGTAATGTCTTTGTTACCATTGCTATTGTTTTAGTTCAAGTTAACTAGATAAGACATTGCTTGAGTTTTCTTTTAATTTCTATTTTGACTTGTTTGATATAAAATTCAGCTAGATATAGTTTTAAAAATTGCTCATAAGGGCCTCCCTGGTGGCACGGGAGTTAAAGTCTCAGAGCTATCAAGCTATCACCAGCCACAGCAGCACTAGTTTGATCCCTGGCCAGGGAGCGACCCACATGGCGCAGCTCCCCTCAGCTCCCCCCCGCAGCTCCCCTCAGCAGTGTATTTCAGTAGATCCACCTGTTTGGCTCCCCACTCTGTCTCTGGTGAATCCTCTCACCCCCTGCACCTCTGGCCTACAACCCAGGTCTTGTATGCATAAATAAGTATTAAAAAAATAAAATATTCATTTATAAAAAATTGTTGATGAGTGAGCTAGGAATCTGAGGGTGAGAGGCCCAGAGCCCAGATGGCATTCCTGTGTAACCCTGGGGATGAGACAGCAGAAGGGTCTAAAGAAGAAATCAGGTGACAACTTGCACTAATAAGTCTAAATGGATAAAATCAAATTCAGAGTCTCCAACCAAACCAATCACAGTGTTAAAGTTGTAGAGCTAAGAAGGCTGCTGGGGTTGTCATCAGAAACATTGTTTTTCTCAGATTGCCCACAGCACTTTACTTATTTTAGAAAATCCATCTATAGGGGTAAGTGAAAGGACATTTTCCCTAGCATATAGGCATATAATGTCCTGGAGAAAACAACAACAAAAACATAAGATTTAGCCTCAGAAAACAGATTTGAGAATCAGCAGCAGCTTGATTAGATGCATGGTATAGTGCAGATGTGATCACTCAATGTCTTCATGATTAAGAATCTTAGTTTACTCATAATTGAGTATCATCACAGTGCATAACTCTACAGCAATTCAGGTTGGAGATTTACACATCCTGGTTTTCAATTCCAGCCTTATCACAGACATGCCGCCTTACCTTGAGAGAGTCACTTGCTATCTCTCAATCTCAGCCCATTCAATATAAAAAGAGGATTAATATCACCTTGCTCATGAAGCTGCCATTGTTGTGAGGGATTAAAGAAGATAATGGATGTAAATTGCTGAGCTTTGTCTCTTCTAGAGAGTAAGTACTCAATAAATATTAGGCATCCTTTTTTTTCCTCATTCTATAGATTGTATTTCCCCTTGTTGCATTTTACCCCAATATTTTCTACTATAGTAAATACTGTTGAGCATAAATTTCTGTTATATATAGATATAGGTAGAGAGAGATATACATATATATACATACATGCGAAACTGTGAGGATTAATTTCTAGCGGGACTCTATTGGATCAAATATATAAACACTGGAACATCATCAGTTTCCTTTTAGAAATTCGCCAGTATTGTTCCACCATTAACCTCAATCTATCATTCGGATTCACACATACACAACCAGAGTCAACAGCAGTCTGAAAGAACAGATTAAAGAGCAGATAGCTACAATTGATGTATATTTTAACAATATTAACTTCCTCCCTTACTGTAACTTCAGATTAAGTTTAGTCATTTTTATAACATATTCATGGCTTTTCTAAGTGATTTCATTCATTTGTGTCATGCTTTTCCATACAGGAATTTCTGGGTAGGGAAGCAAAAATCTGATCCCCCAAAATATCTGTTTGGGCAAAAAAGTTTTATTTCATGGGAGAGGCTTTGAAGGCTGGGTGATATTTTCTCTACAGAATGAAAGAAAATATCAGTATTTGTACACTATGCATCTGACAAAGGATTGATAGTGAAGATCTACAAAGAGCTCACACGATTCAATAAAAAAGAAAAAGATAATCTGGTTTAAAAAAAATGGGCAGAAGAGCTAAATAGATACTTCTCCAAAGAAGACACACAAATAACAGGCACATGAAACGTAAACCACAATTTGGGCCTCCCTGGTGTGCAAGCGGTTGAGTCTCAGCACTATCAAGTCATTGCCAGCGACTATGGCCTGAGTTCGATTCCAGACCAGGGAGCTTCCCACAAGGCACAGCAGACCTCTCCTGCCTCGCCCACTGCTCCCCTCAGCAGTGTATTTCAGTCAATCCACCTGCTCTGCTCCCCACTCTGTCTCTGGTGAATCCTCTCACCCCCTCATACCTCTGGCCTATACCCCAGCTCTTGTATGCATAAATAAGTATTTTTTTTAAAGAAAGGAACCACAGTTCATTTTCTTGCACCAGGCACTACTCCTACTTCAGGTCTTATTCAAGGTTTTTTTTGGAAACCTCCCGGGACAGTGTATCAGTCGTCCCTCCTCAAGATTCCCATCGTACCAGGTTTCCCTCCCTACCATTTATACTATTTTCCAATTATTTGCAACATTGGATTTTCCCACCAGTAGGTAAGTGTTGCTCATTTGTTATATCGCCAGGTTTTTTCAAGACACAGACATTAAAATATCTGTTGAATGAAGAACATAATAAATGAATATCTCAGTGAAAGGATATTTGAATTTGTATTTGAACCCCTTTGATGACTGAATATGTGGAACTGCAGATGTTAATAACTCAAAAGTCATTGGTTAATTAAATGATAATCATATAAGTAAAATGATTATTTACTTACTTCTTATTGGCAAAATAAAATCAACTGATTTATATTATCAATTCAATGAAGAGAGAATAAAACTCCTGTTCTGTGGGAAAGCACACTGAAGTCTAGTTATAGATGATTCTTTCCCTTCGAACAAGTTTATTTCAGTCATTGTTTTATAACATTGCACAGGTTTCAAGTGTACAGCCTATATATATATCAACACCTATACATACTATATTATGTTAGCCAGCAGAATTCTATTTTTCACCCATTACAGTTCCACTTCATACTTGTGAGAATAGCAATTCTCAAAAAGACAAGAAACAAGTGTTGGCAAGGGTGCGGAATAAAGGGAACTCTTGTACACAGTTGTGGGAATGCAAACTGTTTCAGTCACTATGGAAAACAGTTTGGAGATTTCCAAGAGAAAGAAAAAAAATTCCTAAGAAAATAAAAATAAAATGATCCAGTTATGCCACCTCTGGGTATTTAATTGAAGAATATGAAAATACTATTACAAAGAGACATATGTACGTCCATGTTCATCTACCATTATGCACAAGAGCCAGGAGTTTGAAACAACCTAAGTGACAAAGATAGGTGATTAGACAAAAAACGTGGCTTATTCTTGCCATTGCAGAAAAGAAAAATTAGAATCCTACCATTTGCAACAACATGGATGGAACTAGAAGGCATTATGCTTAGTGAAATAAGTCAGACAGAGAAAGACAAACACTGTATGACTTCACTTGTTTGTGGTAGATAAAGAAGCAAAATGAATAAACAAAACAAAACCAATCTTCTGTTTCATCCTTCCCAAAACTTGCTTGGAATAAAATTCAGTATTTTCATGCTGTTTGTTCAACTTAAATTCCTACACTGAAATACTGAAGTTTGCATTACTTAGATAAATCTCTACATCTCAATTATAAATTATTATAGTGAAGTCCAGCTTCTCTAAATGCTTTTTATTCCTGTGTATCATGGCCCTTTATTTTTATTTGTTTTGGTGGTTTAAAAAGGGAAATGATGATATTCTTAGACTCAGAAGCATTATTTTCTAAGTTCTTTATAATCATTTTATACATTTAAAGTTTATATTCTTTTGAGAACTACTGAAACCATAAAAGCAAACCAAAGCCTTCAAATAAACCTCAAATTCAATCTGTATTTTTATTCTTTAAAATAGCAAATAGGAGAACTGTTTCCAAGTTAAGTCACTGAATGTTTCTGTTAAAAGAAATTCTTTAGTTGGTTGAGCAATTGAGTAAATATGTTTTTAAAAAAAATACTTTTTTTAAAAAAGGAGAATTTATAAGGATCATTAGAAAAACTAATCAAAATAAAGTAAAATTCTGTATCAAGCTAAGCACAGAGTAGAAATGGCACACAATTGTAGCTGTTGCAAAAGACTGGACAGTGATTACACATCAGAGTAGGGAAACACAATGAAAAAATTACTGAACTCGGGTTTGATTTGCCCTTGTATTCTAACCTGTGATTCTTTGCTGCAGCTGGACCAGATAATGCTTAAAACTCTTGCCTCAATGCCTTTTATTAGAAATTAAAAAAATTGTTAAATTAATGTCCACATTATCAAGGTCATTAGCAAAGTCAGCCTGTCTACTTTCACCTCTTAATGTTGACAATTGTCAATGAGAAGTGCGAATACTATTTTAATGACTAAAAATGCCAAAAATTTATTACTAAATTTACAATATTTTAAGGATCTTCAAACATTATAAGCATAATATAGGTTATTTAGTAAAAGTCAGAATAAGAGTGTTTAGAAAAAGAAAATAAGAAGTGAAATCTGGTATGGGTGAATGGTGAATTTTAAAGGTCTACCTTGTCTTTTTACATTTTTATTTTGAGCAGTGACATCACTAGGGCACCAAGATGGAAGGATCCCAGACTGTCAAGTCAAATATAAAATAACAGCAGGGTCAAGGAGTGGAAACAGTTAAAAAGGAAAAGAGATTCTGGAGACAGGAAATAAGGTTTAGAAATGGAATTTGTCATTTAATTTATAGCTGAATGGGTGACTGAATCTGTACTTTCCCTGCTCCAGAACATTGAATCAGCTTCTTTATGGGGAGGTATGACTGGATGGTTTAATTTTTAATTACACAAGCAAAACACATGTATAAAGAATTACAAGATTAGATAAGCATAAATAAGAAAATTGTATCACCTATTTCACATTTTGTGGTACAGAGATCTAGTGTTTATATAAAATCATTTCAGTATTTTTGCACAAATGAAATACTCTAGGTAATGCTTTGTATTTTTCTTTTCCTTGCTATTTAACTACTTCTTTTAAAGTTAGAACATATACTTCCATGGCAGTATTCTTAATAGCTTTATAGAATTCAATTATGTTTTTGGATCATCATTTAAAAAATAATTATCTACTGTTGCTTTGCTAATATAAACAAAGCCATGATGGAGATTTGTGTAACTTGGAGTTCTCTGTGTTTCTCTTTTGAGAAAAAAAATTCCTTCATGCAGAATTGTTAGGTTAAAAATTTTTTTGACTATTTTTAATGCTTTTGATGCTGAACTCCAAATTGTTTTTCAGAAAGCACATTACATGAAAATATGTTTTAGCACCATATTTTTAGTTCTATCTCTAAAACTTAAGCACATTGCGTATGAAGTTTTTAATTTCTAAGTTCATATGTAACATATGAACTTTCAGGAATTTCATTTGCAGTATTTGATTTGAACATGTGCACATTTTTGAAATATACATGCAGAATTTGTATACTACCTCTCCCTATGACTCCTGGTGAGCTTCGTCATATTTTATCATTGGAGAGCTACAAGAAAGTAAGCAGATTACAGACGAATTCTCAAGGCCTACACTTAGAGTCATTACACAATCCCTACTGCCTCCAAGCAAGTCATATATCCAAATTCAAACACTGGAAGCCAAGAAGTGCATCCTACTTACACAGGGACGTCACCCAGGCATTTCTGACACAGAACATGGTTACTGGGAGGGATGAAGCATCAGAGACGATGACTTCATCTACCTCATTAATCGTAGTGGTCACTCAAGCGGATTTCTTCTACATATTTCAAAGAGTTTTAGTAACCTTATCATCGTACTTTTGAACAGCTCTCACACATAAATCTCCGAAGTCCCACATATGATCACAGGCTAAAAGTAGCTGGAAGTGCAAAGCACTTGGGAGTGGCACCACCCATAGTGAACTGCAATGTCAGGTGTGCCCAAGGATAATTTTTTTCATTAAAAAACAAAAACAAAAACTGATAGTGTCTAATTTAAGCAACTTCGCAGGTGGGTATTTGACTGTGTTCCTAGTTTGAGACTCAAGTGCTCAAGTCAATACCTTTATTTTACTAAACCCTAAATTGCCAACAATGATGGTTCTTGGCAGAAATAATGGTGGAATTCACTTGTTTCTACCCAAAATGCAGTACTTTCTTTAATAAAGTGAGTTTCATTTTATTGAAATGAATGAAATCTACTGTATGCCATTAGGAAATATATTGAAATTGATTTTAGGCTTGTTACCTCTTAGATTCACCAATATATCTTAATACGTTCTTTGATTAAAATCCATCATTCAAAGTAATTTAAGAAATCACTAAGTCTTGAAGTGGATCCTCCTGTTAGTGAGTTGGAAGCAAGTGAGAGTGAAATAAATTTCCCTACTGGAATCAGATTCAGTTCAAGGGACAAAGTGAAGCTAATGCTCAAAGTCACAAGTGACCTTAGAGATTGCACTCTTTTCTCCATCTCCCCTGGGTTTCTGTGTGGTGAAATTTCTTCTCGTCTTACTTGTTTTCTATCATTATTTCTTGGCCCACAGCATTTCCAGCTAACTCCCATTCCTGGGATACATTACAATTATATATAAGATTTTTTTTAATCCAGCCAACTGGATGAAATTTCTGCTTTAACTTAATTATTTCTTAGGAACTTTACAAAATGGGAGGGGTTCTAAGGCTCACTTTATGCTCTTTCATGCTCATGTGTTAAAAGTTCAAGACAAAACCATTCCTCAACTGGTATAAAACTAAGTTTTTTTCCCCATAATTAGCTGCCTATTTGATCAACGAATACAGAAACCAGCAGAACTAGATGTCAATTGAGAGCACAGTTTCCTGAGTTTGATTCATAGGTTTGCATTCATACCACCCTCATTGTATGTCTTTTGGTCTTATTTAACCCTTCTGTGACTCAATTTATTTAACTGTACAACTGAAAAACAATAGTGACTATCTTATAGGAACATTCTAAGCCTTCGACAGTGCGGTAAATGCTAACTTTTATACACCGATATGCTAAGATTATTGGTTGCTTTGAGACTCCTGTAAAAACAGAAGCAGATTCGTGTCATGAAAGAAATGGATTCTATTCCTGACCCACCAATAAGTTTATGGGCTTTGCCTCTTCTCATTCATCTGCATCATCACTAAGGTTAATTTCCTTCCTCAAAAATGAGGGGTTTAGAAGAGATGATTTTTAAAATTCCTTCCAGTTGTGTATATTGTGTAGCGAGAGGGAGGAGGCCATTTTTCATCACAGAAAAGTTATAAAAGACAGAAATAGTTCATTTCATGAAAGTTATTTGGTTTGAGATAACTAAATGTTTGGACTTGAAAAGGAGGATTTAAAAATTCTCTTGACTACAAATCTATAGTAAAAATGTTTAGTTTCCTTGACCAATAATAAAAAAAATAGTAACAAAAATCTGAGATTCTGTGGTGGGGGAAAAAAAAACAGTTGGTATTGAATTCAGGAAAGGGAGAATCATCACACTGACTACCCATTTGTTAATTGATTATTCATGCTATTGTCAAAATAATTCTTCAATATTTTATGATGACCTAACAATGTTTTCGTGCATACAGGGAAAATGAACTAAATAAAACTATTTATACAGTGAGGAACAACCCTGTCTTTACAGTTAAGATTTCTGTTAGTGGGCCTCCCTGGTAACCGAGGGGTTAAGTCTCAGCCCTATCACTGCCAAGGCCTGAGTATGATCCCCTGACACGGAGTCTACCCACATGGCAAAGCAGACCTCCCCTGTCTTGCCTGGTGCTCCCCTTAGCAGTGCATTTCAGTAAATCCACCTGCTCTGTTCCCCATTCTGTCTCTGGTGAATCCTCTCACCACCACCCCTAATCCCAGGACCTCTAGCCTATACCCCAGTTCTTCTACCCAAAAATAAATAAATCTTTAAAAAATTACTGTTAGTGTAGACTTTTTGTTCCAAGAAATATGTAACTTATGGTCATTATGTTATACAACATTTGATCAGTTATAAGTATATAAGTATTATAATAGAAATCCAGGATGGATGACATTGTCTATGTATTCTTATTAGGTTTTCAAATACGTGTTTTACTTAAAAATCAGAATTGACCTTCAAAATTACCTCCACATGTCATGAAATACATATTATGTAACAAGGGAAACATTTTATAAAATCCATCAATATTCAAAATGCGCATTAGCTTAATACAGTAAAAAGTATGAGTGGCTAGCAGAGAAAATAGTGAAAACAAATTCCTGCAGCTATTTTATTAGTGAGAAATAGAATAGTAAGTTGAATATTGACTTTATGTCTACAAACAGGAATAATTCATGCATTGTCTTTCAAGAAAGAGAGCAAAATAAAGGCATTTTAAGATGAAACCAAAACTGACATGTTACCATTAAAATGCTTTTACAAAAGCTTCTTTTAAAGAAAGTGCTATAATAGGAAAAAAAATAACCTAACCAAAAGGAATCAAATATAAGAATGAAAGGTGAACAAATCAATTAGAAAAATAAGTTAAACTTAATAGAAGCAGCCTCTGTAATAATGTCCAATGGATTCTCACCAAAATGAGAGGTTAAATAGATGAATATAATGTGTAAATAGCTGATGATGATACTTGCTGAAAAATATTCTTTTTTATGATCAGAGCAGGGAATTGGAAGAAGATGGTCTAAAAGAACAAAATTAGTTATGTTATATTGATAAGATAAATAAGTACTAAGAATGTAATATACAACATAATAGCTTTAGCTACACTGCTGTAGAGTATATACGAAAGCTGTGAAGGTAGTAGATGCTTAAATTCTTACAAAAAGGAGAGAAAAACATTATTTTGCTTTGTGTCTATATGAAATGATGTCTGTTAACTGAACTTATCATGCAATCACAGTGTATACCTGAACTTAGACAGTGTTGTATGTGAATCATATCTCAATGAAACTTATCTAAACAAAATGAGAGAAAATGAAAAAGGAATAAAACCAAGACAGAAAATAAAGGTGGTTGAAACAAGTTATTTTTTTTTTAAATCATATAGGATCACATGTTACTTACAGACTCATTCTCATAGATTCAGATACATACACATAGAAGTATGTGTGTATATATGTATATAGTTCAAGTCAGAGGTAAAACAACCCTTACTATACATTGTCTATGAGGAATATGTAAAATATAAAGCTGTAGTATGTGGGGAAGTATCTATATCTGCATCTATAGCTGTATATGTTAAATACTAGTTAAAAACAGTCAGGAGAGTTATATCAGAAGAGAGAGATTTTAAGGCAGAATGGTTTTTAGGGCAGAGAAAGTCATTGAATGACAAAATATTCAACACATCCAAAAAAAAAAAAAAGCACCTAAAAATAACTTTACGATATATAACAGAAATACTGAAATAATTTTGATAAGTTAAAAAGCCCAATATCATAATTTGTGTTTTCAAAGATATTCTGTCAGTTACTAGTAGGTCTTGCATATGAAAACTTCATAAAGATGAAAAATTGAGTAACTTTTACTGTGCTTGTTTCAACTTTATTTTTTTTCGTCATGTGATCTCTTCTAATAAGTTTATTAAGACACAATTTACAAGTCATAAAATTCAACTGTTTTATTAAGGAAGAAAGAGTCATAAGATTTTTAAATATTTGATATTGTTATATAACTAGAAATGGAAAAAATCTGAAACTGTCCACCTGCTGACAAAGAATTAGTAGTTTAAACTATGGAATATAAAATAAATGTAATATTAAGTATAGCTCTATATGCAAGTAATGCTTTAACTATAGAACAATGGGAGGTGTTTAGGTAGATTTAAAGGTATTACAGGTATGATTATTATGTTTTGTAGCTCATATGTGTGTATACATATTCTTCTATATATGTTATGTTAAATAATAAAACTACTCTAAGCAACTTCTTAAAAATTAGTAAGTATAGGTATTCGGGCCTGAAGCATTCCAGAAGACAGAGAAAAATATATGATTGACTCATTCTTTCCTTCACACTGCAGGATAGAGAAATCCTTAGCATAATTCCAAACAGCTTCCCTTCCACTGATTACAAATGAAAACATTTAAATATTTTATCATCTACTGAAGTTATCAATTCCTCAAACCTCTGTTATTTTCTAAATATTTCTATGGCACTTATTATTCAAAATTTCTGAAGCCTATTTCAGTGTTTGACATAGTGAAGAGCTATTGATGTTGGTTTAGCAAATGGATAAAAATCAGCTCAGATACCATGTTAGGAATGTGCTTGTAGAAAGGGAGGATGGAGAAGATAATAAAGGTAAAAAGCCACATAAATCCAAATCACAGAAAAGATTCACAAGTACACAAAATGTTTAAAGAGGCACCACATCTCCAGTTACATAAATTTTAAGATCAATATCCCATTGCTCCAGACCCAGTGCTCCACCTTGCACTGACTATATTGATATGTTACTATTGCATTCCAATAGGTAAGTCAGTAGGAAGTCTGACTATTTTAGTTATGTGAGTTGATAAGTACAAAATCAGCTAAGAAAAAAGGAGATCATGTGACTATTCTGGGAAATCATAAAAGTGCCTTTAAATATGAAAATAAAATAAGAAAAATTAAAAAAAATAAATAAAACTGAAAGATCCAGTCTTGAATTTCCAATCAATTAAATAAGTTCTGGACAAAATAGATTCCATAGATTTTACTTCATCTGCATGATCCATTCTTTACAGTTAAAATTCTTTGATCTACCTGATGAGATATTATAATTTACATTTTTTCTGGGAAACTTTTAACAGATATCTCTAAATTGAAAAATAAGTTTTAAAGTACTATAATTACTAAAGAAGTGTGATTTAATTTTTTAATCATTCAAAGAAGAAAATTAAATAATATTTATATGTAGAATTGTATAATATACTTCTCCTACTATTTAGCCATCAAGGTAACAATTACATAAAAGACCTTTAGTCCTTATTAAATAAATCATAAGAATTCATTAGAATTGGGTTTTTAGACTGTTAAAGTCCTGACAGCATGATCCACAGAAATGAAATGCTTCAAGTCAGTTGTTTTCTTAAGAGAGGATTTGCATTTTATAACAGCTAGGAGCTTCATCTGCTGACATGTGGAGATTTTATTGGCATATGTAAGCAATCCCAGTATCCCTGACTTAAACCAGGACTTACATGTATAAAAACCTTGTATCCCATTGGTCTGAGTCTCACTTTGAGACTACTAGGACTTCATGTGATTTCACAGTAATTATTATTTTTTTTTTTTAAATATATATTTTTATTGTTATTTATGTCTTTTACATTTTGTATTCCCCTAGGGTAGCCCACCACCAATTCACCCGTGATCCATCTCCATGGTCCCTTGTGTTCTTTTCTATTCCATTTTGTGCCCTTTCCCTTCCCTCCCTCCGGCTCCTTCCTCCCCCCCTCCCCCCCACTGATTGTCCCTCTCCCACCCGGCCTCCC
>PVIJ01010868.1:0-57870 GCA_004024925.1 Scalopus aquaticus | reverse complement strand
AGCCTGCATAGGAGATGGCCCGGCTGTTCCCTGAGAGGTAGAAGAGCATCTTGGGGGAGCTGACCGAAGGGAAAAAGATGTCAAACACCGACAGCTTGCACAGGAAGAAGTACATGGGGGTGTGCAGTCGGGTGGAGGCGATGATTGCCAGGAGGATGAGCAGATTCCCCATGAGAGTGAAGATGTAGAAGGACAAAAACATGACAAAAAGCATGGTCTTCAGGTCCTCTGTGTGTGGGATGCCCAGTAGGATAAACTCAGTCACCACTGAGAGATTCGTCATCTTTGTCAGAATGTTGGACTGCAAAAAAGAACACAGAACTCCAAGGTGTGAAACTGATGTAAAACTGGGAAGTCTTCTGTTGAATGTGTTGGTTTCATGTTTTTACAAGCAATAATCAAACCTCTTATGTAGAAGCGTACCTGTATAAGAATATAAAGATATTTATTTCCTTATCCAGATAAAATACAAAATAATTTATCTAAGAAGTCTTAAAAGTCAACAAAAGGGAACAGACTGTAGAGATAGACACTGTGCCTTATACACTGTCCATGGAGCCTTAACTGACTTCAAAAATGCTTGATAGAGAAGCATTTCGTGAGGGAAGAATCACTTCGTGAGGGAAGAATCACTCACAGATTCACTCTCCAGAGCTGAAGAAGTCTTCTCCACACTCCTGTGACTGTTGTTATTATGTACTCTGTAATGATATGGTGCTAGAATGTAGTTCCAGAGAAAGACAAGTCTCTCAAGATCATATTATATCTGAGTCAGTAGGTCCCACAGTGGCAGAGAAATTACACTTTCTGAAGATGCTCCCCAAGGGCCTACTTCAGAGTAAGGTGTAAGATAAAGGAAAATTTGCATCATATTTGCCTCGGCTAAAAAGCGAAAATTCATTCAAATAAATTTAGAGGTCTGATTGACATTATTAATGAATACTGGATCAGGTAGCATCGCATCTAACAAACAGAAAGGTTCTGCAAGGGGTTGTGTAAAATGAAAGGTTTTTGTAGTCAAAAAGGATGATGTGAAGTTACTAGCAAAAGAAAGATTATTTCAGGCAAAGTTACCATCCCTTAGGGGAAGACAGGTCTGTCTCGTCATGACGATTACCTACTAGTGCTGAACTGGAAACTCCAGATGGATCTGTTTAAATTTTAACTTTTGGATGAGGCTGAAATGATACTTAAATTTTGATATTATGTCTTGACTGGACTTGGCATGAGTGACTCCATTTTAGTCTTCTTGTTTCCTTTTTCAACACCTTAGTCAGAAGTAACAGCCTGTTCCCCCTTATTTAACTCTTTCTTTTAAGGGAATTGTAATATTTAGTAAGCTTGCAGGCTACATCCCTGCCCCTGAACCCCCTCATGCCTGAGCTGAATGGTCTTGCTCGTAGAAGTAGATTCTATATCTTTAATTGAGAGTTGAGGTTTTATTCTTGCAAATCTGTGTGTTTATATCAACACAAAAACATTTATATAAAAATAAATAGTCACATACTGTTTATGTGTGGGCATAGGGGTGTGGCAGAACTTGTTAAAATTAATCAAATTTGCCAAAGTAAAATTTCAGTTGCATCAAGATTATACTTAAGAGTAGTCAGGGCATGTCCCTTTGCAATCATACCATTCCACTCTCCAGAAGGTAGGCAAAATTCTAACTATAATGACAATTAAATCCTTACCATTTCTATATATGTGCTTATAATAGATTATTTTTATCAGATTATGGACTTTCTAAGTTAAAGGGACTATATTATACATACACTTCCTCTTAAGCCTTTTTGAATAATAACTTTTTTTGACATCCAGTCATTTCACTTCAAATAATTCATTAATTTTATTGCCATATAATATTTCATTATATTAGTTTAATAATAATTTTTCATTTAATTCTTATTAAACTTTTAAGTGATTATGAACTATGGCACTGTTAGTGCGTGACCAAGGGGTTCCCAGGAATCCTCAACTATTAAGAGGTGCATGCTCCCAAAGGGTTCAGCCATCAGCTGGCCAAAGGCAAATAAAACATACTTTTTTTTTTTTAATTTATTTTTTTATTTATACATACAAGCTGGGGTACAGGCCAGAGGCATGGGGCGGTGAGAGGGTTCATCAGAGATAGAGCGGGGGGCAGAACAGGCAGATCAGAAATACACTGCTGAGGGGAGCAGCGGGCGAGGCAGGAGAGGTCTGCTGCGCCATGTGGGAGTCTCCCCAGCCGGGCATCGAACTCGCGTTGCCGCTGCCGACAGCTCCACAGCGCAGCGCTTAACCGCTGCGCCACCGGGGAGGCCCAAATAAACATACTCCTAGTGTGAGAAATCTTTAGTAGGATTAGTGTACATAGAGAAAAGAATAAAGGATATTTTCCCAATAAAATCTCCCAAATCACGCATCCATTTGTGGGCAAATGCCCAGACAAACAGATGGGGAACTACCAGAAAGGCACTAGGCAGTTCTCAGAGAGCTGGGACCAAAGGAGAGATTCAGAGTTCAAATAATAATAATAATCAAATAATTCTTCATGAAGTCAGGACACAGGGTGTCATTGTCTCTGCCAAGGACTAGGCACAGCCTTCCCATGTGTCTCTTACCCGGTGTCTTTTCCAAGTATCTCCTCCAAGAATTTCTACCTACCCTCCATGTGTCTCTTCCAAGTCCCTGGGTGCAAGTTGAAACAGGAAACGCAAGAAGGCAGGCCTGCCTGCCTTCCATGTTGCTTGGTCTACTCAGCTCCCCAGCTAGTTCGCAGGAGCTCCCCTACTCAGGAAATCTGCTTCATGGCATACTGGGCCTTGTATCCCAAAGCAGCTGCATGGAAGGAGAGACAAGGAAAATTGTGCCCCTTCCATGTGCTGCAAGCTCCTCCCTTTTTCATAAAGAAGACTCTGTAACAGCCCTAAGAATATTCTTTTATGCTAGGTTTAATGTTGTGGAACAGAATTACTGGAGTATAGGAATGCTTATCTTCAACTCTTCACATATTGGCAAGCTGTTTTAAAAGTGGGATTATGTACCAATCTATAGATCTAGGATTCAGCAGCAGAGAATTAAGGATAGAAAAACATGAAGGTCAAAGCTCCAGTATAAAAGTGTGTTAGTGAGATTCTGTTTATGAGCAATGGGAGTTCAACCTTACAGATACTGGTTGAGGAGTGCATATTGTTCCTGCTAGAATTTTCACTGTGAAAATTTTAAGTGTCAGCTTGACTGGACTAGCAGTTGAAGGGGTTAATGGGTAAAGCCTCTGAGGGTACACACTGATTTTCATCTAAATATTCTATGAGGGAATTAAATACTATTGAGGTTTTGAGGACTTACTAGGTAGTAGGCATTCTATTACCTGGACCTAGGGCATTGAACCATAAATGTAAGGGGTCTACTTTGATGGAGAGTATAGTCAAGTATGGATTAGAACAGTAAGCAAGCACTTACACTTAGACTAACAGACCTCAAAGCAGGGGAATATGGGCACAGCAATGTATTCATGACTCTGTAACTCAAATTTGTGATCAGGTTTCTTTAGTTAGACATAGAGGAAATAATCTGTTAAAAAAAAAAACATACTGGGTGAAAAAAGATTTACCACTAGCAATGTGGAAAAACTAAAAATGCAGTCATCACATTGTAATGATTTTTTGTTGATTTTGACCAGATAGAAGATAGTAGGTTGGTAATTTTCATTATAATTGAGGGTTTTTATCAGTTGTGCTGAATAAAAGGGCAGGATAGGATGGTGATGGCATTAGTGGAGCCATGTATCAAGATCACCCACAGTATTTTTGCAGTATATTTCAGTGAAAATACAGAGAGAAATGGCATCAAAAGCTCAGATATATAGCAAATAATGTCAATAGAATCCTACCAAGTGAGGAAAATGTTAACAGATGGCCTGAAAAGAAACACAATTCACAAAATATATAGCCAATGCCTTAGAACTAATAAATCATCCCGATACTGCTACTGCTCACAAGCACAGTCTTCTCTCTAACATTTTCTTCAAGGCAACACTGACATCCTTGTTCCGTAGGCTGTAGATCAGAGGGTTCAGCATCGGCACAACAATAGTATAAAACACAGAAGACACTTTCCCTTGGTCTGTGGACTTGACAGGTGATGATTGCAGATACATGAATGCAGCAGATCCATAGAAAATGGCCACAGCTGATAGGTGGGAACTGCAAGTGCTGAAGGCTTTGAACCGCCCCTCAGTGGAACGGATGCGGAGGATGCTGGCAATGATGAAGATGTAGGAGCTAAGGATGGTGAGGCTGGGGGCAAGGATATTAATTGCACTGAAGATTAAAATCAGTAATTCATTGACATAGGTACTAGAGCAAGAGAGCTTCAGGAGATAAATTAGATCACAGAAATAATGGTTGATCACATCACACTTACAGAAATGTATTCTAAACATGCAGCCTGTGTGAGCAAATGCACAACCCAAGCCTATCATATACACTCCAAGAATTAGAGAGAAACAAGCCTGATAGGACATGATGACATTGTAGAGCAGGGGACTACAGATGGCGACATAGCGGTCATAGGCCATTGCTGCCAACATATAACACTCAGAAATAGCAAAGACAAGGAAGAAGTAGAGCTGAGTCATGCATTCAGGGTAGGAGATGATGTTCTTCTCTGCCACGAAGTTCACCAGCATTTTGGGGGTGATGACTGTGGATTGGCAAAGATCGATGAAGGACAGGCTGCTGAGGAAATAGTACATGGGCGTGTGCAGGTGAGAACTGAGCCCTATTAGTATGATCATTCCCAGGTTCCCCACCACCGTAATCACATAGATTCCTAGGAAGAGGAAGAAAAGGGGCAGCTGGAGTTCAGGCTTATCTGTTAGCCCAGCGAGGATGAATTCAGTCACTGTGGAGTGATTTCCTGCTACCATATTTCTCTGTGTGATTCTGAAGAAGAGAGAAAAAATCATAGTTGTTGGGATGGTCATCATTATTCCCTTCTTAGGATAGGTACTCCATGCAGATGATTCAGGATTTAGGCAGCCTTTTGATCTATATGATCAATTAACTCTGGGCCCATTTACAAAGAAGTTCATCTCCACTTAATGCTCTTAAAGAGCTTACTTTTCAAGTATAATGTATGTGTTTCATATAAAATAGTTTTATGTGTTTATAATCACTGAAGGCTTTCTACTTGTCTAGTTCCTCTTTGAACATTTCTGTGATCATCAAGACAATACTTCTAAGTTGAAATTCATAAGCAAAAATATTTAGAGATCCATAGAAATGACTAAAACTGAGTGGCAACTTGAGGATAGCCAACTCTGCCTAAGAGTAGTAACCTTTGGTAGCCTACAACTAAATTCTTACAGAAGTGAACAAAGACAATATTACATTTAGACCTTTCAATTTTTAAAATAATTATTATCAGAATATCTGAATTTCTATATAACATCTTCTGATGTTTAACTATTATTATTTGATGAAATAAAAACAACATTCATCTACCAGCTGGGTTAACCCACGTTTGCAGGTTCATGTTCCCTGGACCAAGTGATTCTGCCTTTGCTTGAGAGAAGCAATAAGAGTAGCAGTGAAATGGACACGCCTTAAAGGCATATGCCTGGGATCGTATCTGATCCCAGCATTTTTTATCTGATTCCCTTGGACAAGAAAAGTAATTTTGTGTCTGACCTCCAACTCTGTAAAAGAGACTTTGCTTTATGGTAAAAAGTATAAGATCATATTTAAACAGAGTATTCAAGGATTTCTTAGTACAGATGATCATTGGAACCAGCTAGGGAGATTACAGTTTTTATAGAAAATAATGAGTGTAAAAATGTAAACATGATTACCCTGAAGACAGTAGTTTCTGAATCATCTTTCCACTGCTCTTAGTTCTACCAATGAAGGATAATTAATCTGTAGAATTACTCTAATGAACAGTTTTTTCTCTATTTCTCTGAAGGTTACCTCCATCTTCAGAAAGTTAAATAATTTCTTCATATTTCTAGGATTTTGAATTGTAAACATTAAATCAACTGTATTAGGTTTAGAGTTTCTCATTCTGCTGACAACTGTATTCAATTTTAGATATGTTCTTAATACCAACTGTAAAAATACTCTCAAAACTCTGTATTCCTCTACATTCAGAATTCTTTCAACCCATCTGGAGAGTTCTGGTTGATTGTTAGATACAGATTTTCTACTCCTAATCCATTGTGGATCAGAAAATCAGAGGTGATGTTTAAAGATCTGAACTTTCTAAAAGTGAAATAGAAAGGAACAAAACTATAAAAGCAATTCTGATGATTGGGAATAACTGGGTTAAGAAATTAAAGTCAGCCCATTGGTCTGAGTGGAGATATTGAAGTCATTCTCTCTTCCTCCCTCCCTCCATCCCTCCCTAGAAAACCGTTTAAGTGTCAACAGTTAAATGTAAGATGACACATTCTGCTTTGCCACATATTTCCTAATACTTTATTAAAGAGCTGCACCATCAGCCAGATGATGAAACAAATCAACTTACTTTCCTCTGTGTCCAAACAAAATGGCGTACATCTGGCAAGTCAGAGAAAGTCTAAAAAAATATGAGTAAGTGGATACTGACTGAAGCTATGGAGGAATGATTGCAGAATTCCCAGTGTGCTCTCTTCCACACTCAATAATCTCACATCACCAGTAAGAAACCAATACACTCACCTCTTTGGCTCCTGAAAATATCAGTGCCAAACTTTGCCCTTGCAAGGGTGCTAGTGTTGGTGTTGGGAGTCGTAGGTCCCCAGCATCCTGCTATCTTGAGTGCCGAAAACAGGCACAGTCCTGTCTCAGCCACTTTTGAAGCCCATCTGATTCCCAGGTCAACATCTCCAAGAGTCCATTTTCAGTGTGTGTTTCTGCAACTTCAGGGCAGCAAACATCTTCACCTTTCACAGTCCCCAGAGCAATTTGAAGGTTAGTCGAGGAATTAAATATTCCAGGCACCAAATAATGTGGAGACAGATACTCTCCAAGGATTTCTGTTTCTCAGGGAAAGCTCTTGAGAATAGTAGCAATTGCATTGACATGTCCCAATTGACTAACTTCTTCCTTCCAGAGGGATTTTTTGTAAAGTCTGAATTTACCAATCAGTGATTAAGATTAGTATGCAGAGAAAACCTGAGAATTTCCTTATATCCAAAGTCAAAATTATATATGTTCTTATTGAGGTAACATTAATTTACCACATTGTATTTAAAAGTATAGGATCACACATATCAGGTGTATATCACCTACTACACCCATCACCTAAGGACTAAATGTCCTCCACCATAGTCCATTGTGCCTCCTCTCCACTTTGCACTCTCCCCTCTGGTAGCCTCAGTTCTGCAGATTTCTAGGTTTTATTTTTTCTTTTGTTTTATCTGACTCTTTGTTTCTCTGTGTTCCATATATGTGATGCCATCTGTCTGTCTTCTATCTTACGTCACTTAGCAGTCATCTCCTACTGTTTTATCCATGTTATTGCAAAACTCAAAAATTTATCTTCTTTTGGCTGCATAATATCCGGTGTGTGTGTGTTTCCAAAATCTTCCAAGTCCACTCAGCTGTCTTTGGACATCGATGCTGCTTCCAAAACTTGACCATTCTAAATAGTGCCGCAATGAACATAGGAGTGGATATATGCCTCCATATTAATGTTTTTACACTCTGTGTAAATGCCCATAAGTGGAATTACTGGATCATAAGGTAGATCTATTTTTAATATTTTCATAAATCTCCTTCTGTTTTTCATAGGGGATAGACCATTCCTGCCAACACTTGTTGTTTCTGGTCTTTTGATATGGGCCATTCTCACAGTTAGGAGGTGGTATCTCATTGTGGGTTTGGTTTGCATTTCCCTGTAAATGAGTGGTGATAAGCATTTTGTCATGGCCAGGTGGCCATATTTCTTCTCTGGAGTAGTGCCTCTTTAGCTGTTCTGCCCATTTTTTGATTGGTTTCTTTGTTTTCTTTTTGTTGAGTTGCGTAAGTTCCTTGTAGATCTTGGATCTCAGCCCCTCTCAAATGTATGATGTGCAAACATAATTCTCCAGGGGTGTCTTTTTGTTTTAGTGATAGCTTCTTTCACTGTGTACATGCTTTCAAGTTTGTTGTAGTTCTATTTGTTCATGTTCTCTTGTTTTTCTTGCTGTTGGTGACGAACCCACAAAGACATCTCTGAAGCATTTGTCATAAGGTATTTTAAGTGTATTTTATGGTTACTGGACTTGCTTTTAAGCATTTTATCTGTTTTCAGTTAATATTTGTATATGTATGAAAGAATGGTCTGGCTTGATCCTTTCAGATGTCATCTCCAGTTTTCCTGTTATCACTTATAGGAGAGGCTTTCCTTTCTCTGTTGTATAGATTTGGCTCCTTTGTCATAGATTAACTGTCCACCTAGATGTGGGTTTATGTCTGGGAATCTCAAATCTATTCCATTGGTCGATGAGTTTCTTTTTGTTCCTTTACCATGCTGTTGTAATGATAGCTTTGTAGTGTAGTTTGGGAGTTGATATCATCTTTCCTCCTCTTTTTTAAAATCAGGATTGTTTTGGCTACACAAGTTCTTTTGTGGTTCCACATGAATTTCAGTAATGTTTGTATATGTTTTTGAAGAATACCTTTGAAAATTTTGATGGAGATTGCATTGTATCTGTATATTGCTTTGGGCAATATCTTCATTTAAATGATGTTAATTTTACCAATCTGTGAGTAGAGAACATCTTTCCCAATTTTTTGTGCCTTCCTCTATTTCTTTTAACAATATTTTACATTTTTCATTGTATTCATCTCCTTCTTTAAGTTGACCACTAGGTGTTTGTTTTTGATACAATCGTAAATTGTATTATTTTCTTGATTCTCCCTCTTCTAGCTCACTGCCTATAGGAAGAAACTTATTTTTGCACATTGTTTAGGAGCTGAGGTCAAATTTCAACATCTAAAAAAATCTTCTCAACCTTTAATGTGCACAGGAATAACATAGGAATTTTGTTTAAATGCAGATTCTGATTTAGTAAAACTGCTGTATGGCCTGAGATTATGTATTTTTAACAAATTCTCACATTTTCCCAATACTGTTGGTCTAGGGACTACTCAGATAAAAGATGTTTTTGAGCTTTTGTATAGAATCCCTTTCACTACTATTCTTTCCAACAAAGTCCCCCTTTACTTACATCAAAAAACTTCTTTTAGTTTTGAAAGTGGCTTTGGGATTCTGGAATGTTTGTAGGAAAATTCTGTGTATATAAAATGTCTCCTTATTGATGAGCACTAAGACTAGCTGTTACTTCAGTCTGCCGAATAAATGAGTGAGCAAGAGAGTTAGAGCTTGGTTAAGGACAGACATAGGAAGGATACAAACAGGCATTTCCATAAATGATCATACAATAATGAAAACTATTGAGAGACACATAGAAATCATTGTTTCAATCCCGTTAAAGTATATGATTCAGAAGAGAATATTATGTGTAAGTCTTTGTCTGTCTATCTGTTTGTCTATCAGTCAAGTAAATATAGAGTGAAACAACAGATAGAGCTTGAACTTACTGCTTTGCTATAAATTCTCATCTAGAGTTAGAATTCCATCTTGAGAGTTCTACATCATTCATCCTTTACAGAGATATCCAATCCAGAAACTTGTACTTATCCTCATATATTCCATACCTCAATTCATTTGTATTGAGCCATGTCTGAACAATGCACCTTTTCAAGCATCTCTTGAAAAAAATCCCTTCCTTCTAGTTCCACTGTCTCTATTATTTCATATCTTCCTTAGAATAAGAAGATGGCTGTTGACTGATCTCCTTCAACTTAAACCTTGTTCTGTTTCTATCCATCTTCTATACCAACTTAAGTCTGATATTACAAACGTCCAAAGTGATTTTGTCACTTCTCTGCTTCCAGCCATTTAGAACTTCCTTCTCTAAAATAGTGTTTCCTATGAGTGATGAGAAGTGATTCAAGAAGTGTCCTCTTTCTGCTTTCCTAGGTAGCTTGATTATATTATCTTCAATATGACACAATTTTCCAAGCTCTACTGATTTTTCATCCTCTTTCTTAATTTTAGGCCATTACCTTTCTTTCAGTCTATATTTTCTTTATCAGTTAATGCCCTAGTAATGCAAGGGTGTACCCTACTGGACTCTTTATATAGTTTGTGTCAGTCCATTTGTGTCTGTTGGACACTCCTGGGCTGTCAACCAAGTCTAAGACAAGAGTTATAAGTGTTGGCATTTTCCCTTCTTTCATAAGTGGGATGAAAATTAAATCAAATACTAAATATGAGGATTTTTTGAAAATGAATATATGGCATCAATGAATGAATGGATAATGAAATACTAACGTGGTGAAATATATATTTTTCCCTATATTTGGAAACTGTAGCTAAACACTCCCTAATCCAATAGACTATGTAGAGACACAAATCTGACAATGATTGAGTACAATGGTGTGAATTGGGGACAGATTAAAACTGAATATTTACAATAATATGTGAATTCATAGTTATAAAATATTAATTGCCCAGAAGCATATTTGCATTAACATCAGGGGAGAAAAATAGGTTGTAAAGATGAAATCAACCTGAAGTAAGAGCTATTAGTAGTTTATGGGGAATAGAGCATGAACCACAGGAAAGAGATACAGTTTTGTAGTTATTGTTGCTTGCATGGTTAGTTGTTTCATAATTATAGTATTGTATAAAGTAAGACAATGTGGTTTATTTTGTACATATATATGGTATATCAACTACCTAGTTGATACAGTGGACAATAATAATTTGAGTCCCTGTTATGAGACTCTGTAGTGAGTTTCCCTTTTAATTCTTTTCTTTCATTAATATGCAAAGGTTTGAAACATTTTAATTATTTTCATTTTAACATAGAAAATGGAAGGGAAAACAATATTGGTATATCTAGTGGAAAATAGGGGGGCATGTGATACATAAGAGACAGTTATTGGGGAGTGTATAGAACTATACACTATTCCCTAAAACCCAAGAAACACTTTAAGTAAAATTGTGGATACAAACTCAAATTTGCTGGGCTTTTATGCAAATGAAATGAGATCAATTTCTTCATCTTCAAATGAGAAATAATAGAGTTCTTGCCCTGAGGAATCACTATAAATGTTATAGTTACCCTTTTTAAAGAATGATATTTTATAAAACTACTATATATGATACTATTATCATCATCATCATCACCTGCTATTTTTCTCATTCTGATTTGCATCATTATTAAAAATAAATCTATATATCATTTAATTCTGTGGAAGATTTTTTTTTATTTCTAATAGTGCTCCGTACACTGTATACTATAAGTTCAAAGATAGGGACCTGGAGAAGAATTATACAGATAGACTGTATGGAAAAGTATCACAGAATTGAAAATATTGAACAATAAGTCTAATCCATCACATATATCAGCAAGAGAAATTTCTGATATACACTGATTCTGTTCATGAACATTTTCTAAATTGCAGTATTTTCTTCAGGGCAATTATGACATCTTTATTTCTCAGGCTGTAGATGAGGGGGTTCAGCATCGGCACAATGATGGTGTATAAAACAGAGGATACCTTCCCCTGGCCATTGGAGTTCACAGATGATGGTTGAAGATACATGAATATTAAAGAGCCAAAGAATATAGCAACACCTGAGATGTGGGAACTGCAGGTGCTGAAGGCTTTGGACCTGCCCTCAGTGGAGCGGATGCGGAGGATACTGGAAATGATGAAAATGTAGGAGGCAAGGATGGTTAAGGAAGGGAACATAATATTAAATGCACTTAGGACTAGAAGCAACAATTCATTGATATAGATGCTGGAGCAGGAGATCCCAAAGAGTGGAAGGAGATCACAGAAATAATGGTTAACCACATTCACCTTGCAGAAATAGAGTCTCAAAATTAATCCTGTATGGATCGTTGACCCAATGATGCTCCAAATATAAACTCCAGCTGAGAGCCAGAAGCAGACCTGAGGAGTCATGATGACATTATAAAGCAAGGGTTTACAGATGGCAACATAGCGGTCATAGGCCATTGCCGCTAACATGTGACACTCTGCAATAGCCAAAATGACAAAGAAATAGAGCTGAGTCATGCATTCAGGGTAGGAGATGATGTTCTTCTCTGCCACAAAGTTCACCAGCATTTTGGGAATAATGATAGTGGATTGGCAGAAATCAATGAAAGACAGGCTGCTGAGAAAATAGTACATGGGGGTGTGCAAGTGAGAACTGAGCCCTATCAGTATGATCATGCCCAGGTTCCCCACCGCTGAAACCACATAGATGCCAAGAAAGAGGAAGAAGAGGGGCAGCTGGAGTTCTGGCTGTTCTGTTAGCCCAGCGAGGATGAACTCAGTCACCATGGAATGATTTCCAGGGTCCAACATCCTCTCAGCAGGTTCTAAGTTTAAGGAAAGCAAACAAATTAGTACTTGCTTGAGGGTGTGTGTGTGTATGTGTGTGTTTATAAGAGTGTAAACTTGTATGAGAAAGATAACATGTGTGTTGGGAAAGTAATGCTGTGGAGGCTATACTTTCTCCCTCTTCCTAGGAGATTTACAACGCTGGGATCACTTGAATCTTTTCTTGCTTCTTGTACCAATGATTTTGTCTGAGTCACAAAAACAATGGTGGTGGGCTACCCAAGGGGAATACAAAATGTGAAAGATATAAATAATAATAAAAATGTATATTTAAAAAAATATAAACTTAACCCTAAAATTAAAATATTCCACACATTTTAAGAGAAAGCAGTAATTTTGCATTTTCAAGTCAGTCACAAACAATATTTCTATTGTTATGTCTGCAGATTTTTTTCTTTCCTCCCATACCCTATATGCATATATAAATATCTTCGTGCCAAACATGTTGCTATCATCATCATCATCAACATCACCTGCTGTTTTTCTCATTGTTATTTGCATCATTATTAAAAATAAATCTATAGATCATTTAATCCTGCGGAGGATTTTATTTTATTCTTAATAGTGCTCCATACACAATATACTATAAGATCAAAGAAAATGACCTGGAGTGTTTTACACAGTTTCTGTTGCGATAGAACTTAATAGGTACCAGTGTTACTTTAATTTAAATCTACTAAATTTCTTTCTGATATTTTACTTGATGAACACTTTCATTTTTATAATAAAAATCAGAGTTTTAAATTTGGTTTCCTTAGCACCTCCTCTTGCTGCTGCTTTCTACATATACATACAAACAGAGATTTGGAATTTTTAATTGAATACTAACTTCCTAAAATTACCATTACATTTCAGGATCTTAATAAAATTCAAACAAGTGAATTGTCATTCTCATAAAAAATTTATATTTCACAACAGAAAGAGAAGCTTTCTTTTTTATGTGCCAAAAAGTATCGTATAATTAGTTGTGTCACAAAACAGCATTTATTTAATATCATGGTACTTTTTTTTAAACTTTCTATCATTTTATCTCCTCTATTCTTTAAAATCTCTTTAATAGTTAAGACGCATTGTTAAAGCTCTAGTAACGAAAACCCCAGCTCACAACAACATCTACTTGTGCCTGTGAGTACATTTTTATCATTACATTAAGTGTGCCCTAAATTCTGTGTTACTTACTGACTCTTTTTTATTTTTTGCTGAGGCTGTAACTCAATACAGTACATGACACAGTGCCTTGAATAGAACCAGTCTCAAAATATACATGGCTTTAATACAGTCATTGACAGAAGGTTAGTGATAAGTTGACATAGACTCAGAATAAGGGAACAAAGCTCTCACATAGCCTTGGCAAAATGATTAAACATAGAAGTGCTTGTCATAAATTTTATTTAGCAGAGGACAGGTAGCTAATAAGGGAGCCTCTACTCATTAAGAGTATGACTACTGAGTGAAAATAGGTAGGCAGATAAATACAGGCACATGAATGGAACTCCGGTAGAGGAGTCTTAATTTCAAAATCAAGGAATGGGATTCAGACATACTCCTTTACTTCCCACCTAATTCTGTGCTGTGTACTCCTCCCCTCCATTTCTCTGAAGGGGAAAAAATTTCTGATGCTGGTGGAGTGCTCTGAGTACTAACCTTGCTGGACTCCTTGGTAGTGGGAGGGTCACAGCCTAAAAGTCTCCATGGCAATAGTAGGAATCACTGATTCTGGTCTCAGTGAAGTTGAATTGCAAAAGTTTGGTTAATGTGATGATTTTATACTCTGGGTATTGATGCTGAGTCTGACTAGGAACAAATAGTGATAATGACATCCCACTAGAATCTTATCCCACAGCTATCAACCGTTGGGAAAAGAAACAATTAAAATCTATTTTTCCCCATTGACTCTCAGTGTTTAATAGTGTCACAAGGTGTGATTGGTTGTTATTGCTGGGGTACAGATTGGAAATATGGATATCATAGATCCTGACGGAGTGCCAGTTAATTCAAAGTTCCAAATTTGAGGAATTTTTCAAGACACTAAAGGAATTCTCTAAAGTGATTTCCCATCTGAGAAAAGTAGAAAATAAGAGAAGATAAGCTTTGTATGTAAGATTTCAAAGTTTTGAGCTAATAATTTCAGGGTGTATGTAGAGTACAACCAATACTGACATGGGATTTTTTTAATGAATTGATAGTTCAATGATTTTTTAAAAAAATATTTGAAAGGTTTTATTTTTACTGACTTCATCTAAATGCATTTGTATAAGATGAGATTCTCATAAAATTATAATACTTGGAATATTTACCATGGGAGCTGAATGAAATCATTGACTGAATATTGCTTTAACTCTATGAGAAGTTCTTAATGAATTTAACAAGGAAAAATTACTTTCCTCTAAAATCAAAACAGAAAATTTTGAGAAACAATGAAAAGGCATATGTGTTGACAGATTATTTTATTCTATAAATACTGAAATATTTCTTTGGAAGTAAAATTATATTTAACATTTTAATTTAATGTTTTCTTGACTGTTTTATCATATTCAGATAAAATTACAATAGATTTTTATCAAATTCATCTTTTTGTAGCGTTAAGATAAAATTGACATACATCATTGTTCAAGATAAAGGTGTTCTATGTGTTGATTTATACATTTAAATATTGCAAATTTATTGCCATCATAAAATTGCAAATTGGTTATCACCATCAGTACTCCAGTGTTTTCTAGCACCTCTGTCATATCACATTGTTACTATTTCTTCTTTGTGGTAAGAATCTTTCAAATCTACTCTCTTGGAAACCTACATAATGCAATATTACTGACTATGAACACCGTGCTATTAATGAGATCCCCAAATTAGTTCTTCTTATAAATGGACATTTGTCGTCTTTTACAAACACCTCCCTACTTCCCCCAATGACCACCTGGTATCTGGCACTTTTTTCTATAAGTTTAGCTCTTTTTAGATTTCATATCTGAGTGATAATATATAGTATTTGTCTTTCTCTGTCTGATTTTATTTACTTAGTCGATTGCTTACAAGACTGCAAGATGATAATTTTTTAAAATAAAAGCAATGTTTCAGAGCAATAGAAATGGATGTGTCAAAGAGAGTATTTTAATTCTAGAGAATGAGTTACTGTAGTCCAGGGCCATACCACCACAAATGTGCCTGGTCTCATTTGATCTCGGAAGCTAAGCAGGGTCGGGCCTCTTTAGTACTTGGATGGGAGACTTAAAGCTTTGAAAATAAAAATTACATTTAATTGTTTACTGAAAATATCAAATGCTATATTATTTTGAGAAAAAAATGCAATGCATATCTTTAACTGTATTTACATTGAAATGTTTTAAATTATTGTTAGATGGGGGCTTAAATTTCTTCATCTTAATGCAGTATTTATTTATTTTTATTTATTTATTTTATTTTTATTTGTGTCTTTTACATTACTGTATATTCCCCGTAGGTTTTCCACCACCAATTCACCTGTGGACCATCACCACAGGCCCCTGAGCTCCCCTCTCCCCCGTTCTGAGCCCCAGGCCTCCCCCCACCACCTCTCTCAATAATGCAGTATTTACTAATACTGCATGGGATTGAGGAGCCATGAGGTTGAGGAGCCAATATTTGAATGTAATGTTGGGGTGACATTATTGGCATTTGGGGTTCAGTTTTGCAGCCCCTCATGAGAAGTGTACAGTTTCTGTAAATGACATCAGACCAAATGAATAGGTTATTAACTTGAATTTTTAGTTCTGATTAGGTTTCTGAGTTCAAAGAAATAATCCAGGCAAATCACGTAAATGTAGGTATAAGGGAAAAAAGACTTTTGATGTACTATTAATGCCCCAAATAGAAACAAGAGATGATAGCCATCATATTGCTATGAAAATGTTATTTCAGGACTGGATAGAAGACAGGAAGTTGGTAATTTTCATTATGATAGAGGGTTTTTAATGAACTGTGCAGAATAAAAGGGAAAGATATGATGGCGATGCCATTAGAATCAAGATCATCCATAGTATTTTTTTCAAGTATATGATTCAGATACTTATTCTAGGAAAATACAGAGAGAAATGATATCAAAAGCACAGAGAAATAGCAAATAATGTCAATAGAATCCTTCCAATAAGGAAAAATGTTAACAGATGGACTAAATGGAAACATACAATTCATACAACATAATAGCCAAGGTCTGAGATACTGCTACTGTTCACAAGCACAGTCTTCTCTCTAACATTTTCTTCAAGGCAACACTGACATCCTTGTTCCGTAGGCTGTAGATCAGAGGGTTCAGCATCGGCACAACAATAGTATAAAACACAGAAGACACTTTCCCATGATCTGTAGACTTGACAGGTGATGATTGCAGATACATGAATGCAGCAGATCCATAGAAAATGGCCACAGCTGATAGGTGGGAACTGCAAGTGCTGAAGGCTTTGGACCTGCCCTCAGTGGAACGGATGCGGAGGATGCTGGCAATGATGAAGATGTAGGAGCTAAGGATGGTGAGGCTGGGGGCAAGGGTATTTATTACACTAAAGATTAAACTCAGTAATTCATTGACATAGGTACTAGAACAAGAGAGCTTCAGGAGATAAATTAGATCACAGAAATAATGGTTGATCACATCACACTTACAGAAATGTATTCTAAACATGCAGCCTGTGTGAGCAAATGCACAACCCAAGCCTATCATATACACTCCAAGAATTAGAGAGAAACAAGCCTGATAGGACATGATGACATTGTAGAGCAGGGGCCTGCAGATGGCGATATAGCGGTCATAGGCCATTGCTGCCAACATGTAGCACTCAGAAACAGCAAAGACAAGGAAGAAGTAGAGCTGAGTCATGCATTCAGGGTAGGAGATGATGTTCTTCTCTGCCACGAAGTTCACCAGCATTTTGGGGGTGATGACTGTGGATTGGCAAAGATCGATGAAGGACAGGCTACTGAGCAAATAGTACATGGGCGTGTGCAGGTGAGAACTGAGCCCTATTAGTATGATCATTCCCAGGTTCCCCACCACCGTGACCACATAGATTCCTAGGAAGAGGAAGAAAAGGGGCAGCTGGAGTTCAGGCTTATCTGTTAGCCCAGCGAGGATGAATTCAGTCACTGTGGAGTGATTTCCTGCTACCATATTTCTCTGTGTGATTCTGAAGTAGAGAGAGAAAATCATAGTTGTTGGGATGGTCATCATTATTCCCTATTTAGGATAGGTACTCCATGCAGATGATTCAGGATTTAGGCAGCCTTTTGATCTATATGATCAATTAACTCTGGGCCCATTTACAAAGAAGTTCATCTCCACTTAATATTCTTTAAGCCTACTTTTCAACTATAATGTGTATGTTTCATATAAAATTGTTTTATGTGTTTATAACCATTGAAGACTATCTACTTGTCTAGTTCCTATTTGAACATTTCTGTGATCATCAATATAATACTTCCAAGTTAAAATTCACAAGCATTGGCCTCCCCGGTGGCGCAGCAGTTGAGCGCTGAGCTGTGGAGCTGTCGGCAGCGGCAACGCGAGTTCGACGCCCGGCCAGGGAGAATCCCACATGGTGCGGCAGACCTCTCCTGCCTCGCCCGCTGCTCCCCTCAGCAGTGTATTTCTGATCTGCCTGTTCTTCTCCCCACTCTGTCTCTGGTGAACCCTCTCGCTGCCCCACGCCTCTGGCCTGTACCCCAGCTTTTATGTATAAATAAATAAATCTTTAAAAAAAATTCACAAGCATTAATATTTAGAGATCCATAGGAATGACTAAAACTGAGTGGCAACTTGAGGAGAGCCAACTCTGCCTAAGAATAGTAACCTTTGGTAACCTACAACTAAATTCTTACAGAGGTGAACAAAGGTCTAAATATTATATTTAGACCTTTCAATTTTTAAAACAATTATTACTGGAATATCTGAATTTCTACATCACACCTTTGATATTTAGTTTTACTATTAGGATGAAATAAAAGCAACAATCATCTGCCAGCTGGGTTAACCAAGTTTTGCAGGTTCGTGGTCTCTGGACCAAGTTCTTCTGCCTTTGCTTGAGAGAAGCAGTACGAGTAGTAGTTAAATGGGCAAGTCTTAAAGGCATATCCCTGGGAAGGTATCTGATCCAAGCTTTATTATCTGATTCCCTTGGACAAGAAATGTAATTTTGTGTCTGTGAAGTCTGTAAAAGAGACTTTGCTTTATAGTAAAGATTAGATGATCGTATTGAAATGGAGTATTAATTCAAGGAATTCTTAGTACAGTTGATCATTGGAACCGGTTATGGAGATTATAGTATTCATAAAAAATGATGAATGTAAACATGATTACAATGAGACAGTAGTTTCTGAATCATCCTTCCTCTGCTCTTAGTTCTATCCTGAGGATTAATATAATCTGTAGAATTACTCTGATAAACAGTTTTTTCTTGATTTCTTCTGAGGAAGTTTATCTTCTACAGGTTATAATTTGTTCATATTTCTAGGATTTTAAATTGTAAACCTTAAACCACCTTTCTTTATTAGATTTGGAGTTTCTCATTCTGCTGACAACTGTATTCAATTTCAGAATGTTCTTAATATCAACTTGAAAAATATTCTCAAAATTCATCTACATTCAAAATTCTTTCAATCCATCTAGAAAGATTCTGTTTTATTATTTAACATAGATTTTATACTCCTAAGCTACATATTTTGGATCAGAAAGTCAAAGGGTGAGGTTTAAAGATTAGAACTTTCTAAAAATGAAATAGAAGGGAACAAAACTATAAAAGCAATTCTTATGATTGGAAATAACTGGATTAAGAAATTAAAGTCAGTCCATTGGTCTGATTGGAGAGATTCAAGTCAGTCTCTCCCTTTTCCTCCCTCACTCCCTCCCTAGAAAACCATTTAAGTGTCAACACTGAGCTTAGGTCTACATAAATAAAATGTAGATGACACATTCTGCTTTGCCACATATTTCCTAATACTTTATTAAAGAGCTGCACCATCAGCCAGATGATGAAACAAATCAACTTACTTTCCTCTGTGTCCAAACAAAATGGCGTACATCTGGCAAGTCAGAGAAAGTCTAAAAAAATATGAGTAAGTGGATACTGACTGAAGCTATGGAGGAATGATTGCAGAATTCCCAGTGTGCTCTCTTCCACACTCAATAATCTCACATCGCCAGTAAGAAACCAACACACTCACCTCTTTGGCTCCTGAAAATATCAGTGCCAAACTTTGCCCTTGTAAGGGTGCTAGTGTTGGTGTTGGGAGTCGTAGGTCCCCAGCATCCTGCTATCTTGAGTGCCGAAAACAGGCATAGTCCTGTCTCAGCCACTTTTGAAGCCCATCTGATTCCCAGGTCAACATCTCCAAGAGTCCATTTTCAGTGTGTGTTTCTGCAACTTCAGGGCAGCAAACATCTTCACCTTTCACAGTCCCCAGAGCAATTTGAAGGTTAGTCGAGGAATTAAATATTCCAGGCACCAAATAATGTGGAGATAGATACTCTCCAAGGATTTCTGTTTCTCAGGGAAAGCTCTTGAGAATAGTAGCAATTGCATTGACATGTCCCAATTGACTAACTTCTTCCTTCCAGAGGGATTTTTTGTAAAGTCTGAATTTACCAATCAGTGACTAAGATTAGTATGCAGAGAAAACCTGAGAATTTCTTTATATCCAAAGTCAAAATTATATATGTTCTTATTGAGGTAACATTAGTTTACCACATTGCATTTAAAAGTATAGGATCACACACATCAGGTGTATGTCACCTACTACACCCATCACCCAAGGACTAAAAGTCCTCCACCATAGTCCATTGTGCCTCCTCTCCACTTTGCTCTCTCCCCTCTGGTAGCCTCAGTTCTGCAGATTTCTAGGTTTTATTTTTGCTTTGGTTTTATCTGACTCTTTGTTTCTCTGTGTTCCACATATAAGTGATGATATGGTATTTGTCTTTCTGCTTCTAATTTGCTTCAATTAACAACCATTATTTCCTCCAATTCATCCATGTTGTTGCAAAATACAAAAATTTATCTTTTTATTTTTTTGGCTGCATAATATTTGAGTGTGTTTGTGTGTGTGTCCCAAATCTTTTAATCTACTAATTTGTCTCTGGACTTCCAGGATGCTCCATAACTAGACTATTTTAGTAGAACTGAAATGAACCTAGGAGTGAATTTATGCCTACAGATTAGTGCTTTTACTCTCTTTGGGTAGATACCCATAAGTGGAATTACTGGATCATATGTAAATCTATTTTTAATATTTTCATAAATCTCTGTTTTTCATAGGGGCTAGACCATTCTACATTCCTGCCAACACTTGTTGCTTCTGGTCTTTTACTATGGGTCATTCTCACAGGTAGGAGGTGGTATCTCACTGTGGTTTTGATTTGCATTTCCCTGACAATGAGTGGTGATGAATACTTTATCAATGGGTGGGTTGGTCATATTTTTTCTCTGCAGTAGTGCCTAAGTTAGCTGTTCTGATTAGATTCTTTATCTTCTTTTGTTGAGTCATACAAGTTCTTTGTAGATCTTGGATCTCAGCCCCTCTCAGATGTATGATGTGCAAATATTTTTTCCTGGTCTGTAGGGTGTCTTTTTAGTTTAGTGATAGTTTATTTCACTGTGAATATGCTTTTCAGTTTGTTGCAGTTCCATTTGTTCATATTCTCTTGTTTTTCTTACTGTTGGAGATGAACCCCAAAAGACATCACTGAAGCACTTGTCATAAAGTATTTTAAGTATTTTTCTATTGGTACCGGGCAAAAGGGGCTTTAAAACTGGCCAAGGGCACTGCCCAAATTGTTTACCGGTCATTATCTTAGTTCTGCACCTGCGCACCCAATTGCAAGACTAGTCAGGCTTAGGGAACAATAACAATGGGATTTATTTAACACACAGGAAAAACAGAGTTACCGAGGCCAGAATATGGCCATTTACCTTACTTAAAACAATGTCCAGTCCTTTTAAGTCTGAAAGAAGTAACAACGAAGGTGGTGTCTTCTCGCCACTGCTGACATGGAGCACTTCTTCCAAACAATAAGCCACGTTTCCAAAATGGCATCTTCCTGCTTCTGCAGATGCACAACAGCCAAATTGTAGGCCAGGTTCCAACTCACAAGGACGAAGCAGAACACAACTGGAGATGCTCCCAGAGCTGCGATGGTGCCCTAGCACAGCACCAGGCCAACAACACTGAAAACAGCAACTACAGCAGCCAGAGGGCCCCATAGACTGCACTTGCGCATTTTAGGAAGGTGCCCCCTTAGGGCCTCTGCCTTCTTCCTTCGGCTGCAGTAAAAACAAAACTGGGAGCAGGTTACGGTCGCTCCGCTACTTGCAAAGCCTCCAAAGTCGCTGGCCCCAAAGTCACTGAAGATTCCAAAAATGCTCAATTCAAAACTCTACTTTCTGGCAGCTGCTGCTTTTCCTACATCATGGTGACTGCTTCTTTATTTCTACATCATGGCAACTGCCTTTTATTTTCATTTTGATTTAATTTGTGTGTATACGTGAAAGAATGGTCCTGTTTGATTCTTTTACATGTGATCTCCTATTTTCCCGATATCATTTATGGAAGAGGCTTTCCTTTCTCTAGTATATACTCTTGGCTCCTTTGTCATAGATTAACTGTTCATCTAGGTGTGGGTTTACTTCTGGGATCTCCTATTTATTCCATTGGTCTGTGTGTCTCTTTCTGTTCCAGTTCCATGCTGTTGTAATGATAGCTTTGTAGTGTTGTTTGACCTCTGGGAGCGTAATACCATCATTCTTCCTCTTTTTTGTTAGAACTGTTTTGGCTATGCAGGTTCTTTTGTGGTTCAGTAAGAGAGTGGTCCTCTGGAAAGGGGAGTGTCCCAGGACCCCACCCCCGCCTCAAGCCAGAGAGATCCAAGGCACCTAGGACTATGAATCCCAGAATGCCATCATCACCGAAGGAAGGATGCTGAGGACTGAGGGTGGAGTTAAGAAATGGTTTTGGGGATTTAAATACCAGACCTGTGAGCTTGGAGGACAGGCGATCTCTCGTGGTTGTGGATTGCCAGTTTTTTCCGAGTGTGCCATTAAGATTTCAGCTCAGCGGAACTGGTAGGACGCATTCACCAATTTATTCTTTATCTTTTTCCCATCCCTTTTTGTGAATAAACTCTTTTATTGTGTGTGTCGGCAGTTGAGTCTTATAAGCCCCTTTAAGCGCACGGGTGAAAACCCACAGACAAGCACCCCATTTATATTGGGGCTGCCCTGTAACAGTTCCACATGAATTTCAGTAATGTTTGTACACTTTTTTGGAGAATACCTTGAAAATTTTGATGGAGATTACATTGAATCGGTATATGGCTTTGGGCAAGATAGTCATTTAAATGATGTTAATTTTTCCAATATGAGAGTAGACTATCTCTTTCTAATTCTTTGTGTCTTCCTCTATTTCTTTTAGCAATGTTTACGGTTTTCATTGTATTCACCTCCTTTGTTCAGTTGACTATGAGGTGTTTGTTTTTGATGCAATTGTAAATTGGATTATTTTCTTGATACTTCTTCTAGCTCACTGTTTGCCCATAGGAAGATAACTGATTTTTGTACATTGTTTAGGATCTGAGGTCAAATTTCGAAACAAAAAATCTTCTCAACCTTTAATGTGCACAAGAATAACATAGGAATTTTGTTTAAATGCAGATTCTGATTTAGTAAAAATGCTGTATGGCCTGAGATTATGTATTTTTAACAAATTCTCACATTTTCCCAATACTATTGGTCTAGGGACTACTCAGATAAAAGATGTTAGATGAGATTTTGTATAGAATCCCTTTCACTACTATTCTTTCCAACAAGGTTCCCCTTTATTTACATCAAAAAACTTTTTTTAGAACACACAATAATGTAAAAGATACGAATAACAAAAAAATATCTATTATATTTAAAAAATAAATAAATAAAAAAATAAAATACTTGTCTACCTCAAAAAAAAAACTTTTTTTAGTTTAGAAAGTGGCTTTGGGATTCTGGAATGTTTGTAGGAAAATTCTATGTATATAAAATGTCTCCTTATTGATGAGCACTAAGACTAGCTGTTACTTCAGTGTGCTGAATAAATGAGTGAGCAAGAGAGTTAGAGCTTGGTTAAGGACAGACATGGGAAGGATACAAACAGGCATTTCCACAAATGATCATACAATAATGAAAACTATTAAGAGACACATAGAAACCATTGTTTCAATTCTGTTAGGATATATGATTCAGAAGAGAATATTATGTGTATGTCTTTGTCTGTCTATCTGTTTGTCTATCAGTCAAGTAAATATAGAGTGAAACAACAGATAGAGCTTGAACTTACTGCTTTGCTATAAATTCTCATCTAGAGTTAGAATTCCATCTTGAGAGTTCTACATCATTCATTATTTAGAAATCCAAGCTAGAAACTTGCATTTATCCTCTTATTTTCCATACCTCAATTCATTTTTATTGAGCCATATCTGAACAATGCACCTTTTCAAGCATCTCTTGAAAAAATCCCTTCCTTCTAGTTCCACTGTCTCTATTATTTCATATCTTCCTTAGAATAATAAGATGGCTGCTGACTGGTCTCCTTCACTTAAACCTTGTTCTCTTTACATCCATCTTCTATACCAACTTAACAATTTGTGGTCTGCTCACGTATTAGTACGTGTTTTTGTCACCAATATCAGGTGGCCACTCACGTATTAATATGTGTTCATGTAGTCTCCGGTTTTTCATGCCACAGTGGATTTATTTGGAACTATTAGGAGCTATTTCTTTGATCGTACTCAGTCTAGAAGCTTTACACATTGTTTTGGTGAAAGTGTAAGGTGTTTTATGAGAGATATTACAGTTTTTTTAATATCCAGTAGTTCAGGACTTGTGTGTGTTTTATTGAATGCTTATACCATTCATGCGGTGGCACAGAAAATGGCTCAGCCCCAAGGGCTGGTATATTTAAAGGGCACCGGCACACAAAGTGTTAAGTCTGATATTACAAACATCCAAGCAATTTTGTCACTTCTCTGCTTCCAACCATTTAGAGCTTCTTTCACTAAAATACAGTATTTGCCTCTGAGTAATGAGAAGTGATTCATGAAATGTCCTCTTTCTGCTTTCCTATGTATCTTGATTCTTTTATCTTCGCTATGACATGATTTTCTGAGCTCTATTGATTTTTCATCCTCTTTCTTAATTTTAGGCCATTACCTTTCTTTCAGTCTATATTTTCTTTATCAGTTAATGCCCTAGTAATGCAAGGGTGTACCCAGCTGTACTCTTTATATATTCTGTGTCAGTCCATTTGTATATGTTGGACACAGTACTGGGCTGTCAACCAAGTCTAAGATAGGAGTTGTAAGTGTGGCCATTTTCCCTTCATTGTAAGACTGATGAAAATTAAATATTAAATATGAGGATTCATTGAAAATGAATGTATGGCATCAATGAATGAATAGATAATGAAATACTAACATGGTAAAATATATATTTTCCCTATATTTGGAAACTATAGCTAAACACTGCATAATGCAATAGACTACATAAAGAGTACAAATCTGGCAATGTCTGAGTATAATGGTGTGAATTGGGAACAGAAGAAAATTGAGTATTTAGAATATCATGTGAATTCATATTAATAAAATATTAATTGTCCATAAGCAGGTATGCATTGACATCAGGGGAGAAAAGAGATGTCTTAAAAATGAAATTGACCTGAAGTAACAACTATTGGTAAATTATGGGGAAAAGAACATGAACCACCAGAAAAGGATACAGTTTTGTAGGTATTGTTGCTTACATGATTAGTTGTTTCATAAATAATAATAGTATTACTGGTATAAGATAAGACAATGTGGTTTGTTTTTTTTATGTGTGTGTGTGTGTGTGTGTGTGTGTGTGTGTGAATACTATCAACTATATCACTATTTACTTGATATACTTTACTATCATAATTTGAGTCCCTGTCATGAGACTCTGTAATGAGTTTTCATTTTTCTTTTTTTTATCAGTGTTCAAAGGTTTGAAATATTTAGATTATTCTCATTTTAACATATGAAATGAAAGGGAAAACAATGTTGGTACTATCTAGTGGAAAACAGCATGGCATATGTTACTGGGGGAGTGTGATACATAAGAGACAGTTCTTAGGGAGGGTGTAGAACTACCCACTATTTTCTTGAAGCCAAGAACCGCTTTAAGTAAAATTGTGGATACCAGATTCAAACTTGCTAGCCTGTATATTCATTGTGAGTAAGATTTTGGGCTTTTACACAAATGAAATGAGCTCTATTTCTTCATCTTTAAGTGAGAACTAATGAAGTTCTTGACCTGAGGAAATACTATAAATATTATAGCTACCCTTTTAAATATGTGATATTTTATAAAACTTTAAAAATATGTTGCTGTCATAATCATCAACATCAACATCATCACCTGCTATTTTTCTCATTCTGATTTGCATCATTATTAAAAATAAATCTATACATCATTTAATCCTGTGGAGTATTTTATTTTATTCTTAATAATGTTCCATACACAAATAATATACCATAAGTTCAAAGATAGTGAACTGGAGAAGAATTATGCAGATAGACTATATGGAAAAGTGTCACAGTATTTTTAAAAAATGAATAATAAATAATCCATCACATATATCAGAAAAAGTAATTTTATTCTGAAATGACACTGATTCTATTCATGAACATTTTCTAAATTGAAGAATTTTCTTCAGGGCAATTATGACATCTTTATTTCTCAGGCTGTAGATGAGGGGGTTCAGCATCGGCACAATGATGGTGTATAAGACAGAGGATACCTTCCCCTGGCCATTGGAGTTCACAGATGATGGTTGAAGATACATGAATATTAAGGAGCCAAAGAATATAGCAACACCTGAGATGTGGGAACTGCAGGTGCTGAAGGCTTTGGACCTGCCCTCAGTGGAGCGGATGCGGAGGATACTGGAAATGATGAAAATGTAGGAGGCAAGGATGGTTAAGGAAGGGAACATAATATTAAATGCACTTAGGACTAGAAGCAACAATTCATTGATATAGATGCTGGAGCAGGAGATCCCAAAGAGTGGAAGGAAATCACAGAAATAATGGTTAACCACATTCACCTTGCAGAAATAGAGTCTCAAAGTTAATCCTGTATGGATCGCTGATCCAATGATGCCCCATATATAAACTCCAGCTGAGAGCCAGAAGCAGACCTGAGGAGTCATGATGACATTATAAAGCAAGGGTTTACAGATGGCAACATAGCGGTCATAGGCCATTGCCGCTAACATGTGACACTCTGCAATAGCCAAAATGACAAAGAAGTAGAGCTGAGTCATGCATTCAGGGTAGGAGATGATGTTCTTCTCTGCCACAAAGTTCACCAACATTTTGGGAATGATGACCGTGGATTGGCAAAGATCTATGAAAGACAGGCTGCTGAGGAAATAGTACATGGGGGTGTGCAAGTGAGAACTGAGCCCTATCAGTATGATCATGCCCAGGTTCCCCACCGCTGAAACCACATAGATGCCAAGAAAGAGGAAGAAGAGGGGCAGCTGGAGTTCTGGCTGTTCTGTTAGCCCAGCGAGGATGAACTCAGTCACCATGGAATGATTTCCAGGGTCCAACATCCTCTCAGCAGGTTCTAAGTTTAAGGAAAGCAAACAAATTAGTACTTGTTTGAGGGTGTGTGTGTGTGTGTGTGTGTGTGTGTGTGTGTGTTCGAAATTATGAGAGAGATAATATGTATGTGTAATGCTGTGGAGACTATACTTTCTCCCTTTTGAATGGATATTCTCAATGCAGGGATCACTTGAATCTTTTCTTGCTTCTGGTATCAATGATTTTGTCTGAGTCAAAGAAGACATTATAGACTTAAAGAGCCCTAAAATTAAGATGTTTCACACATTTTAAGAGAACGCAGTAATTTTGGTATTTTTAAGTCGGTCACAAACAACATTTCTACTGTTATGTCTGAGGAGGTTTTCTTTCCTCCCATACCCTATATGTAAGTATTAATATCTCTGCCAAACAGCATGACATTTTCTTTCTGCTTAGAATAGCTGATAGTGTGTGCTTTCTATAACTAATAAAGATAGCTTTCTTAATTCAGTGAATATAGTGATATTGGTCTGCTCTATTTTAAAAATTAATAAAGTTTCATTGTCATTGTATTATATAGGTAGATGGACAGCATTACAAATCCACACTGATAAATTCCACCATATTCCCCTACAATATTAATGTGTGCTGTTTTCCAGCCTAAAATCCCCACTGAAATAGCTGAAGGACTGGGCAACTACTAATATCTTTGCTCCTGTGATTTTGTGATCCTGCTTATTCCAGCACTTTCAAGCAAGCCTACCTCCTCGAGGCAGAAATTTAACAGCTTGGCACATATCATTTGGCTATCTTAAGCATTTTGAAGAAATTGTCCTCCCTTCTTCTAATTGGAATCATCCCAGAGGCCATAATATAATGGCCTCATTTAAGGTCACATATTCCACCATAATGGCCAGGGAGGACTATGATTTGCCTGTGTGACTTAGACTGCATGTTTGAAGAAGTGGAAGTCAGACAACTATTTCTATTCCCCAATTATGAGGAAAGTTTTGAAGACAACCACTGGGTATCAGTTATGTTGTTTATTAATTGATAATCATGTATCTTATGTGTGCTTTATATAGAATTGAAAACATTGGAGATTTACATGGTAGAGCACATGCAGCATGAAATTAGAGATTTTAATTTAAACATGATCTAGTCAACATTTTTGTTTTTAAGGAGACCAAAGTATCTTTAGATTTGCAAAATAAAAGCAGAATATTAAAATTGGAAATTCACATTCTTACACAACAATCAGCAATAGTTGGTTTAGTGTTTTCATTTTAGGGTATAGTAATTTGCATGATATAGAAAACATGGGCAATTTCAGAGAAATGTTCCAGAAGTCTACCATTTGAAGAATGGCTAAAGTAGCTAAGGTTTTTGGCTAACAAAATAAAAATTCATGTGACACATGGTAGTTATCACAATGATCAACATATTGCTTTATTTAAGAGATATCAGACTCATGATGTGTGTCTCCAAGAGAGTGAAGTAAAACTGTTTGAAACTAGGGAGGGAAATACTTGGTTTCCCAACAAAGGCCAACACTTGACCCATTAGACATGCCCTTATTTTAGAAGTCAGAAATGTCTAAGGAGAGTCTGATTAATCAGTTACTCAGGAGATCTTGTCATGGGCATAAGCATCTGATGGGTGGAGGGATTAAATTATCTTTAACATCTCTTCTGCTTTCAGCATTTCATGACTTCATAAGCCTGGTAGGTTCTGATATTAACTTAGCAAGGAGTGGGTTAAACTCTCAACCCCACAGGTTTATGTGACCTGAGACAATTATACCCACTCTCTATCAATAGGAAAAACAGAAATGATAGTATCTATCTCATGTGAAAATTAAGTTGAATGAGCCCTCAAGGTGTTTTGCACAGTTTCTCCCTCTTGATAGAACTTAATGAGTGCCAGTGTTATTTTAATTTTAATCTACTACGTTTCTCTCTGATCTTCCCTTTATTTGATGAACACTTTCATTCATAAAGATCAGTTTTAAATTTACTTTCCTTAGCACATCCTCTTGCTGCTTCTTTCTACATAAGTACATATAATAGCAGAGATTTGGAATTTTTAATTGAATACTAACTTCCAAAAATTACCATTACATTTCAGGATCTTAACAAAATTCAAACAAGTGATTTGTCACTCTAATAAAAAATTTATATTTCATAATAGAAAGAGAAGCCTTCTTTTTTTATGTCTTAAAAAGTATCATATGATTAGTTGTGTCACTAAACAGCATATATTCATATCATGGTTTTGTTTTGCTTTATTTTAGCTTTTCTATCACTCTATCTCCTCTAACCTATAAAAAAACTCTTTAATATCTAAGGCTCTTTGTTAAGGCTATAGTAACCAAAACCCCAGCTCAGAGCACCATATACTTGTACCTATGAGTACATTTTTATCATTACATTAATTGTGTCCTTAATTCTATGTTCCTTACTTAACTGGTTTTTATTTTTTGCTAAGGCTATAACTCAATATAGTACATGACACTGTGCCTTGTATAGACCAAGTCTCAAAATATACATGTCTTTAATACAATTATTGAAAGAAGGTTAGTGATAAGTTGACATAGACTAAGAATAAGGGAACAAAGCTCTCACATAGCCCTGGCAAAATGATTAAACATAGAAGTGCTTGTCATAAATTTTATTTAGTAGAAGACAAGTAAATAATAAGGGAACCTCTACTCATTAACTCTATGATTATTGGAGTGAAAAATAGGTAGACAGATAAATAAGTACACGCACATGAGGGAACTCAGAGGAGTCTAAAATTTCAAAAAGCAAGGAACATTCAGAGACACTCCTTTACTTCCCACCTAGTTCAATGCTGTGTATTCCTCCCCTCCATTTCTCTGAAGGGGAAAAAAAATTCTGATACTGATAGTGGAGTATTCTGAGTACTAACCTTGCTGGACTCCTTGGTGGTGGGAGGGTCACAGCCTAAAAGTCTCCATGGCAATAGTAGGAATCACTGATTCTGGTCTCAGTGAAGCTGAAGTGCAAAAGTTTGGTTAATATGTTGATTTTATACTCTGGGTATTGATGCTGAGTCTAGCTAGGAACAAATAGTGATAATGACATCCCACTAGAATTTATCCCACAGCTATCAACCGTTGGGAAAAGAAACAATTAAAATCTATTTTTCCCCATTGACTCTCAGTGTTTAATAGTGTCACAAGGTGTGATTGGTTGTTATTGCTGGGGTACAGATTGGAAACATGAATATCATAGGTCCTGACAGAGTGCCAGTAAATGTTATGATAAGTTAATTCCAAGTTCCAAATTTGAGGAATTTTTCAAGACACTAAAGGGATTCTCTAAAGTGATTTCCCACCTGAGAAAAGTAGAAAATAAGGGGAGATAAGCTTTGTATGAAAGATTTCAAAGTTTTGATCTAATAATTTTGGGGTGTATGTAGAGCACAACCAATACTGACATGGAATTTTTTTTTAATGGATTGATAGTTCAGTGATTTTTTAAAAAATATCTGAAAGGTTTATTTTTACTGACTTCATCTAAATGCATTGGTATACCATGAGATTCTCATGGTATTCCATGAGAATTGTAATACTTGGAATATTTACCATGGGGGCTGAATGAAATCAATACCTTAACTCTATGAGAAGTTCTTAATGAATTTAACCAGGAAATATGGTGACTTACTTTCCTCTAAAATCAAAACAGAAATTTTAAGAAACAATATAAAGGCATATGTGTTGGACAGTTTATTTTATTGTTCTATAAACACTGAAATATTTTATTCCTGTGGAAGTAAATTGTACTTAACATTTTTATTTAATGTTTTCATTGAATGTTTTATCATATTGAGATAAAATAGCAATAGTTTTTTTTATCAAATTCATCTTTTTTCTAGCTGTAGATAAAATTGACCTACACCATTGTTTGAGATAAAGGTGTTCTATATGTTAATTTATACATTTAAATACTGCAAATTGATTGCATCATCAAATTGCAAATTGGTTACCACCATCAATAATATTTCAGTGTTAGCTAGCATCTCTGTCATATCACATAATCAGTATTTCTTCTTTGTGGTAACAACCTTTCAAATCTCTCTTGGAAACCTACATAATGCAATATTACAAACTATAAACACTGCTATTATGAGATCCCCGCTTTAATTCATCTTATAAATGGACTATGTGTCTGGAATGTCCCCTTACTGGTGAGCAGACTGACTTAGAATCACTTCATATGCTGAATAAAAGAAGTGAGCAAGAGAGTTAGAGTTTGCCAGCCATGGAAAAGGCACAAACAGGCCTTTCCATAAATAACTATACAATCATGAAAGCTATTAAACACATAGATGCAATGTTTCCTTTCTGTCTAGATAGGAGAACTGTTTTAAATATAAAAATGACATGAAATGGCAACTCTCTATAAATTATGGCGCAAACAAGCTTGAAGCCCACTAAAATGATACAACTTAGCAGGATTTTTGACTTTGATGAGCTGTTGCTTCATCAACAACTATAGAATCACTGGTATAAAGATATGCCAATATTGTCTGTGCATTTATAAATTGTTGCTATCAAGTATAACAATTTGAGTCTGTGTAATGTGTCATTTTATTCTGCTTTGATAAGAAGGGTTGAAAGATTTTGATTACTTATATCACATGAAATAAAAGTGAAAATGCATTGACTATCTAGAGGAAGGAACTCAGTTGTGCAGGTAATTTAAATAACCACACTTACCTGAGGCCATAGTGCCAATGAGGATAATTGTGGATTCTGGAGCCAAACTTGTTAGGCGTAATCATTTTCATTTCTTAATTTGGGGTCCTTGGTCATTTATGCAAACTAAATACGCATGAATTCCTTCATCTTTTAAAAGGAATTAATAATAGGACTTGCCCTAAAGGAATACTGTAAGTAGTAAATTAAGTGATCTATTTAAAGTGCTGGGCATTTGCTAGACATTTTATAAAATCTTAATAATATACTTCACTACTATTTCAATCAAAATCAGCATCATTGTTTTGCTTATGTCTGTAATGTCTTTAATATAAAACTGGTTTTATACTAAAAAATCTTTGACTTTATTCTCGGTATTTCTTCATATATAATAACATAATATAGATTTAACATAATCCTGGAAGGAATTTTGAAGATGTTTTATATAGGGAGGTGCTGCTGAATTTGCAAAGTGTTCAAAATAAACCTATTGCATAATCAAGATGTGTTTCTGACATTATAATAATGATTCTATTCATAAGTGTTTTTTACAATGTAGAATTTTCTTCAGGGCAGATTTAACATCTTTATTACGCAAACTGTAGATCAGGGGGTTCAGCATCGGCACAATGATGGTATAAAACACAGAAGACACTTTGCCTTGATCCATGGAGCTCACTGAGGATGGCTGCAGGTACATGAAAGCTGCAGATCCAAAGAATATAGAAACAGCTGAGATGTGGGAACTGCAGGTGCTGAAGGCTTTGGACCTGCCCTCCGTGGAGCGGATGCGGAGGATGCCGGAGAGGATGAAGATGTAGGAGGCAAGGATGGTTAAGGCAGGAGTCAGGATGTTAAATGCACTCAGGACTAGAACCAGTAATTCATTGATGTAGATGCTGGAACAGGATAGCTCCAAGAGTGGAAAGAGGTCACAGAAATAATGATTAACCACACTGGCCTTGCAGAAAAGGAGTCTCATTGTAAATCCTGTATGGATTGTAGCTCCAAAGATGCCCAAAATATAAACTCCCCCTGAGAGCCAGAAACAGACATGAGGAGTCATGATGACATTATAAAGCAAAGGCTTCCAGATGGCAACATAGCGGTCATAGGCCATTACAGCTAACATATGACACTCTGAGATAGCAAAAACAAGGAAGAAGTAGAGCTGAGCCATGCATTCAGGGTAGGGGATGATGTTCTTCACTGTCACAAAGTTCACCAGCATTTTGGGGGTAATGACAGTAGAGTGACAGAAATCAATGAGAGACAAGCTGCTGAGGAAATAGTACATGGGGGTGTGCAGGCTAGAACTGAGCCCTATCAGCGTGATCATGCCCAGGTTCCCCACCACCGTGACCACATAGATTCCTAGGAAGAGGAGGAAGAGCGGTAGCTGGAGTTCAGGACGTCCTGTTAGCCCAGCCAGGATGAACTCAGTCACTGCGGAGTGATTTCCAGGGTCCATTAGCCTCTCAGCAAGTTCTAAATCATAAAAGAGAAAATGAGTAGACTGTGTTTGTATGCTTGAATCTATGAGTGTGTGTGTGTGTGTTGTGTGTGTACAAGGGGGAAGTAATTCTGTGATCATTATTTTATCATTCATTAGAGGAGATTCATAATTCAGAGGTCATCTGAGTTTTTCCTACTTCTGGGACAACCAATTATGATTCAACCATAGAAGGAAATAGACTCAAATAACCTTATAATTAAGATACATTAAGAAATGCCAATACTCTTTAAGAGAAAACATCAATTTCTGAATCTTTTAAATAGTGCAATGAACATTGCTACCATTATTTATGAGAACACTTCTTTCTTCCCATATTCTGGATATTCATATTAATATCAAACATCAAATGGCATAATACTTTGATTAAATAATAACAGTCATTGTACTGTGTGCACTGTATGAATAATGAGCATAGAATACATGGGTCTGTGAAATATAGTTTTGTTAGGTGAACTATTTTCTTTACTGGATCCCCAATTCAAGCTAACTGAAGAACTGAGCAACTTCCAGTATCCTCTCTGAGATTCTTACTCCCCGTTGTATGTCAGCTTTCTTCACTCAGGTTTACTACCACAGAAATTAGGAATATAGCTGTTTGACAACCATCATACTTATACTTCAATAGCTTTTCCCAGCTCAAGGACACCATCCCCCCTTTTAATTTGGGTATCCATGGACTCGATATATTTTAAGTCATGTATTCATTCCACCAGTAGAGTGAGAGGAACAGTGGACAGGATTGGGAGTGATCAGAAAACTATTCCTATCCTCAAAATATGTGAAGGATTTTTGAAAACAGACACTGGGTATCATTTATGCAGGTCGTTTTTTTTTTTAATATCATGTCTTCTGCACACGCTCTCTGTAGATCTGAAAGATGGTGGAGATGTGGATTAGTAGGGTGCCTGCAAAACTTAATACAGTTAACAGTGGGATTTTTTTAGGTCCACTGCATCTTTGTTTATTTGCGATCTCAATGGTTTATACTACTGTATATGATTTAGGGGTACAGATTTATATTTCTTCAATGTATGTCACCACATTACACCCAACAGCAAAGCACCCATAGTCTTTTACCCTATTGCACCCAATCCCCATTTTGTTCCAACTCTTACCCTCCATCTCCCTTTCATAGTCTCAATTCTGCAGTCATATTTCTAGAGTTTGTTTTGAAATTTCTAGGAATTTTCATTACTGTAAATTGACTTTGCCAGTTCTTTTGTTTTGTTTCTCTATATTCCATGTATTACATTAGTTCATGTTTGCAAAGAAAATGAGTACAATCTAGAAAGAGGAAATTCATAACACCCAAGCAATAGTTATGTTAGTCTTCTCAGTTTGGGTAAATACCTTATGTGATATAGAAACCTGGACAATTTCAGGAAAATTATTCAGAAATCTGTCATATGAAGAATAGCTGGAATAATTACTAATATTTTGCTAATAAAGTCAGCAATCTTGTGACGTTGGCAGTTACCTCAGTGTTCCCATATTGGTTTATTTAAGGGGTGTTCAACTCATTGCACATGTTTCTGGAGAATGTAGTAAAACAAGCTACTTGAAATTGTCAGAGAAATACTTGGTTTCTCCACAAAGGTGAACATTTCACCTATCAGATATATACCCTAATTTTACTGTCAGAAATGTCTGAGCATAGCCTGACTAATCAATTAATTAGCATATGTTATTTAAAGATATAAACCTTCTTTAATATCCTTCCATTTCCAATATTTTGTGTTTTTATAACTGGAACAGGTCCTGATATAAAGTTATATATTAGTTGATTGAAAGCTCAACTCAACTCCGTACTTGTAGTGTGACCTGAGATAATTATACCTACTCTTCAATCAAGTGAAAAACAAAAATGATGATCTCTGTCTTGTATGAAATGAAGTTTAATGAGGTCTCAAGGTAGATAGTATTGTTTCTGACTCTTACTAGGAACTTAATATATGTCAGTAGAACTTTAACTATATTAAGTTTCTCTTGGCTATATCTTTTATTTGACCGAAAGTTTCATTCCTGTAATGATGGCTGGAATTTTAACTTTTGTTCCTTGGCATATCTTCTTGTTGCTCCCATCTACATTAATGCATCTGTGATCCAGATTTGGAATTACTTACTGTTATTAGCTTCCTAAAATTACCAGTATTTTCTAATGTCTCCAGATAAAATTTAGAGCAATTTCATTGTGATTCAACACTAGCAAGGAGGTGGAACAATGGTACTTCAATAATAATATATAATTTTTCAAATGTTCTACAATTACAGTTTAAAAATTTCATTTTCAAAGATGCATGTCATCTAGTAACAAGATGAAAAGATTTCTTTTTTATGTCCCAACAATATCAAATGATTGGCTATTTCATAAAAGAGTCTTTGGTAAACTGATTTTTTTACATATCATATCTCTTTAGCTTTCTCTCATTCTCTCTCTCCTGTCCTATGTGGTCTTTTGAATATGTACGTTCTTTAGTTAACTACTGTAATAGTGAAAACACTAGTTAAAAAAAAAAAAAACATTTTTTGTACCCATGAATACATTTCTTATGTTTACAGTGCGTATATAGTTAACTTTTTCTTATGTAATAGACTCTAAACTTAACACAGTATACCATGCCATACACAGAGCCAGTCTCAAAAAATGTTTTTAACACAATTTCTGAAAGAGGGTTAGTGACAAGTTACCATAGACTCAAAGTAAGTGAACAAAGTCCTCATACTGCCCAAGTAGAAAGGAGTAAACAAAGAAGAGTTTGCCATAGTTTTATTCAGCAGGGGACAGATAGTTGAAAAGGGAACCTTTGCTCATTAAACGTATGAATATTAGAGTGAGACTAGGCAGACATAAAAACATCCACTGCTATGTACACTGGGAAGGAGTTAGAGTAGAGGGCTCTAAAATTTGCAAATGAAAGACTGGGACTCAGCTATGCCCCTTTTGTTGCCCAAAAGTTAGCCCAGTGTATTTTTCTCCTCCATTTCTCTGAAGGGGAGAAAAAGATTCTGATGCTGCTGGTGAATAGCTCTGAGTACTAACCTTGCAAGACTCCTTGGTGCGAGAGGGTTAAGCCTTAAAAGTGGTAATAATTTGAATCACTGGTCCTGATCTCTGCGGAGTCAGTGACCCTCTGCAAAGTTTGATCGATGTGATATGATAATTTTATACTCTGGGTATTGGTGCTAAGAGTCTTGTTAGGAGCAAATAATGATAATGACCTCCCACTAGAATTTTACCCACAATTATCAACTCCTGGGGAAAGAAACAATTAGCAAGAATCTCCCTTTTCCCCGTTGACTCTCCCATGTTTAACAGTGTCATGCAGCATGTTTCATGTTATTGCCTGGCTACAGTTTGGAAATTTGTATATAATGAAATTTTTATTTTAGAAATTAACCTATAGAGTTGATGAAAACCAGACTCTATATGAGAACATATACGTGTTTGTCATAATGCCTAGAATTAGGGTACATTTATTTTGACATGCTCTTTTCAATTATTAAAAAACTCCTTGATAAATTTATCCTTCTATAATAGTACTTAATAAACGGTGTTTGTTTGTTTTTTCTCATTTGTAGTAGGTTTCCTTCTTCAAGGTTCTTTATCTCTCACTTTGTGATAGAATTCCGTCTCTGTTTCAGATATCTAATCTAATATTTTTTAAATTTTTGTTTTTTCAGTTTATTGAAATATTCATATACAGATTTATGTAAGTTTAAGATATACAGTATCGTTAGCATCCAGCATCTCATAAAATATACAAAAAGGAAAAGGGAAAAAATGCTTCCCACCATGAGAACTTTTAGGATTTACATAGGTAACAGCTTTCAAATGCACAAAACAGTGGTGTTTATAACTGCCTTGTGTGACACATTACATCCTTACTGCTTATTTAGCACAGAACTTAGAACTTAGTATCCTTTTACCATCTAACCAATGTCCCTGGTAACCACAAATCTGATCTATGTTCTATGTGTATTTTTTCTCAACTCTAAATACAAATCAGATCATGTAAAATTTGTCTACCTGATTTATTTCACATTGCAAAATTCCCTCAAATGTCTATCCATGTTGTCACTAATGGCAGAATCTTCTACTTTATTATGGCTAAACCATGTTCCATTGTGTGTATAGATATATGTATATCATTATTGAGATGTGGGATTCACCAGTATAGAATTTGTGCATTTGTCAAAATTTAGTTAGGTAAATTTAATTCTTGGAAGGATCCATTCATTCTTGATAGATTCTTGATTAAAATCGTATCTTGGTATAATCTTGATCTATTAATATGAGACATAAGAAGATAAATCGTCTTGATTTTAACACTGGAAGAATAATTATACTTGCAAGTTGCGTATTTCATGAAAATATTTATGAGGCACCAGTGTTCTCTTTTCTTTCTTATTTCAAAGCTGCAACAATTGGAAGCAGCCATCGATTGCAGTATGTTTCAGGGCAATTTGGACACGCTATCAGGGGAACTTTTCTGTAGTATAGTTAAAGGTATTCAATTCTATTAAAAGAATAAAATACATTCATGTTTTTCAGGTACATTCTAACTTTCAATAGTCTGTGCAGGTTGTTTTTTGTTTTGTTTTTGAATCTGCAAAACATCCCATATCAATTAATAATATCCTAGGGTCAGGGCACAAACATCAGTTATTTAAAACTTCACAAAGTTTATTGTGCACAAGAATACTATGGGGATATTGTTCAGAAACATATTCAGACATGGTATATCTGGGAATGCCTAGAGATTATGCATTTTTAACAAACTCTCATGATTTCCAAGTGCTGGTCTAGGAACCCCTTTGAGAAAACCATGTTAGATGATCTCTGTTTAGAATCTCTTCCACTACTCTGCTTCTCAATATGAAAAATCTTTGGAAATGATTATCTGACTACCAGTTTCCCTATGTCCATGCAGCAGAGAGCATCTTTTAGCTTTCGAATTGCAGTGGCTACATTTTCTGAACGTTTATAGGAAAAGGTTTTGTGTCTGGAATGACCCCTTACTGGTCAGCAGACTCTGACTCTTTCTTCAATGTGCTGAGAAAAGAAGCAAACAAGAGAGTTAGAGCTTGGTTAAGAACAGTCATGGAAAGGACACAAACAGGCCTTTCCATAAATGATTATACAATCATGACATCTATGGACACTTACAAGCCATTGTTTCTATTCTTGTCCAAGTTATAAGCTGGCATTTAACCTCATGTTTTCCTGTGACTGCAGCTCACTTTTATGCAGCCTTCTCTGAACAATACACCTTTTACAACATCCCTTGAAAATCTTCCTTTCTATATCACAATGTCTGATGTGCAGTGACTTGCTTAGAGTAACAGAATGGTCTCCTTGAATTCAGCTCTTTTCTTGCCACCTATCTTCTACACCAAGTTAAGTGTGTTAATAGTAACAAGCAAAACTGTGTCTCTGCCCTACTTGAAAACACTGAGAACTCCCTTCACTGTGATAAGGAATGACATCTAACAGTGATCAGTGGGAATTATGAGACATCCTCTGTCTGCACTTCTATCTGTGTCACTTGGTCATATTACTCCAAATCAGACATGCTATTCAGGAACTCTACAGGTTTTCTCCCTCTTTGTTGATGAGACAATGACCTTTTACTTAGTATTTACTTTATGGGTTCATGTCCCAGTAATTCAAGCACCTGCATCAGGACTCTTTTTGTTGTCAATTGTGTCTGCCAGATAGTGCTCAGACTCAGTATCACACCTAAGACAGGCCCAGTAATTGTCATTTTCCTTTACTTTATAGAACTAATGAAATTTAAGTCCTATAGTCAATATGAAAACTCTTTGCATTTTGTTCCAATACCATGCTGTTTCAATTATTACAGCTTTGTAGTATAGTTTGAAATCAGGGAGTGAAATTCCTCTGTTTTCTTTTTATTTTTTAGTCAGGAGGGCTTTAGCTATGCGGGTTTTTTTGTGGTTCCATATGAATTTCATCAGTATTCGACCTGTTTCTTTGAAGAATGTCATTGAGATTTTGATTGGAGTAGCATTGAATCTGTAAATTGCTTTTGGTAGGATTGCCATTTTGAGAAAGATAAGCACATGCAATTTGCAGCAACATGGAGTGAACTAGAAGGCATCATGCTCAGTGAAATAAGCCAGAAAGAAAAAGAAAAATATTGAATGGTCTCACTTATAACAGGACTATAGGGAAACCAAGTAGGAGAGAGACACTCAGCAGGGGAGGGGGAGGATAAGGACACAAAATGGAGCAGAAAAGAACACAAGGGACCACAGAGATGGGTCAAGGGTGAATTGATGGTGGGCTACCCAAGGGGAATACAAAATGTAAGAGTTATAAATAACAATAAAAAATTTTAAAAAGAGAAAACTGTTTGTAAATTAGTATCTGACTACAATGAATGACTAGATAGTGGAATACAAGAGTGGTAAAGATGTAGGAGTATTTTTGCCCTAGAATTGGAAACTGTAGAGAAACAGTGAAGTTTCTTTTTTAAAAAAAGATTTATTTATTTATGCATACAAGCTGGGGTGCAGGCCAGAGGTGTGGGGCGGCGAGAGAATTCACAAGACAGAGTGGGGAGCAGAACAGGCAGATTGACTGAAGTACACTGCTTAGGGCAGCAGCAGGCAAGACAGGAGAGGTCTGCTGTGCCATGTGGGAATCTTCCTGGCCAACTGTCCAACTCATGCTGCAGTGGCTCTGGATAGCTCTGGATAGTGATGTGCTTAACCCGTTGCACCACCAGGGAGGCCCCACTGCAGTTTCTTTAACAGGTAAAAATTATATCACAGTATTTAAACAGATTGTCCTGGCAATAACTAATAAGTAGGGTGATGTGACATGGTAAGAGAAAGAAGACAGTTGAATATTTATAATGTCATGTGAATTAGATGTTATAACATATTAAATGTCCAGAAAGTCAAGAATAGATGTTTCAAGGTTAAAATAGAAACATACGGCAATTATTTGTAAATTATAAGGCAAAAGATCATGAACCAATGAAGGTGATATGACTCAGCAGAATTCTAGCTTACAAGAGCAGTTATTTCATAAATCAAGGTAGCATTAGTGGTCTAAAGATAAAATAATTGCTTTATACAAATTATTGTTCTAAGTATAATGATTTGAATCTCTGTTATTTTTCTTTATTTTGCTTTGATGAACACAGGTTTCAAAGATTTCATTATTTCCATTGTAGTATATGAAATAGTAGTAACAGATTCATCAAAATATGTAGAGGAAACCAACACAGTCTTACCTTAACTAGGGATGTTTGCTATGTAGAAGGAAATTCTCAGAAAGGCTTTTGATCCACTCACAATTACCTGGGCATAGTTCAATGAGAAAAATACTCTCTTGTTTTCATCTATTTTTTTGTGTGTGAATGCTGTCAATTTTGTCATACTAAATAAGAAATAAATGATTCATCTTTAAAAGGGAAATGATAATAGAGCTTGCCTAAAGCATACAGTTTTTATTAAATGAAGTTATGGATTCAAAGTATAGAAATTAGTGTTTGATATTTTACAAAATCTATATAAAATAGGAAAGTATCATCATCATCATTTTTTAATGTTTGCTTTTAATGCAAAGTCTTTTATTCCAAGTATTTCTTCATACATATGACAATAATCCATGTTCAAAAGACTGACCCTAAGAAAATTTTGAAGATATGCTAAAAAGGAAATGCCACTGATTGCCCTATTTGAATTATAAACTTAAAACATTATATGTGTGTGTATGTGTGAGTATGTGTGTATATATATATATATATACATATATAAAGCAAAGTCTATTCTGATAATGATATTGACATTGATTCTATTCATGAGTGTTTGCTGCAGTCCAGAATTTTTTTCAGAGCTAATTTAACATCTTTATTCCGCAGACTATAGATCATGGGGTTCAGCATCGGCACAATAATAGTATAAAACATAGAAGACACTTTGCCTTGATCCATGGAGCTCACTGAGGATGGTTGTAGGTACATGAAGGCTGCAGACCCAGAAAAAATAGAAACAGCTGAGATGTGGGAACTGCAGGTGCTGAAGGCTTTGGACCTGCCCTCCGTGGAGCGGATGCGGAGGATGCTGGAGAGGATGAAGATGTAGGAGGCAAGGATGGTTAAGGCAGGAAACAGGATGTTAAATGCACTCAGGACTATAACCAATAATTCATTGATGTAGATGCTGGAACAGGATAGCTCCAAGAGTGGAAAGAGGTCACAGAAATAATGGTTAACCACATTGACCTTGCAGAAAAGGAGTCTCATCATAAGGCCTGTATGGATCGTTGACCCAATGATGCCCAAAATATAAACTCCCACTGAGAGCCAGAAGCAGACCTGAGGAGTCATGATGACATTATAAAGCAAGGGTTTACAGATGGCAACATAGCGGTCATAGGCCATTAGAGCTAACATGTGACTTTCTGCAATAGCAAAAATGATGAAGAAGTAGAGCTGAGTCATGCATTCAGGGTAGGAGATGATGTTTTTCTTTGTCACAAAGTTCACCAGCATTTTGGGGGTAACAGTAGTGGATTGGCAAAAATCAATGAGAGACAAGCTGCTGAGGAAATAATACATGGGGGTGTGCAGGTGAGAACTGAGCCCTATCAGTGTGATCGTGCCCAGGTTCCCCACCACCGTGACCACATTGATTCCTAGGAAGAGGAGGAAGAGCGGTAGCTGGAGTTCAGGACGTCCTGTTAGCCCAGCCAGGATGAAATCAGTCACTGCAGAGTGATTTCCAGGGTCCATTAGCCTCTCAGCAGCTTCTAAGTTCAAAAAAGCAAAAATGAGTGTGCCGTTGTGTGTGAGTGTATAGAAGGGTGATTTGGGGAGGTCATTACTTTATTTCTCCAGAGAAGAGATTCATAATATAGGAATCACTTGATTATTTTGTGTTTCTTGGATAAATAATGATTCTGATTGAACAACACAAGGGATTATAGACTTTGAAACTGTATCATTGGGATGTTTTGCAACACTTTCAAAGAAAACACCAGTGTTTGGATTTTTTAAGTCAATACATTACTCCTGTTGTTTTGAGAACTCGCTTCTTAAAAATTTAGATATGTATATATGACTGCCATAGGGATCAATTAACATATTATTTTTATATTAGTGTAGTAGTAATGTATGATTTTTATAACTCATAAACATAGGATCATTTTTAGTACTAACCTTGCAAAACTCCTTGGTGCTGAGGTAGTCATAGCCTAAAAGTGTCCACAGCAATAATATTGAGTCACTGGTTCTGGTCTCTCTGAAGCCGATGGGGCTCTGCTAAGCTTGGTCATATGATATGATGAATTTATGCTCTGGATATTGATGCTGAAAATCTGACTAGGAACAAATAATGATAACGACATCCCACAAGAATCTTATCCCATAAGTATCAGCTCTTGGGAAAAGAAACAATTATAACTTCTTTTTCCCCTCATTGGCTCTCCAGTGTTTAATGGTGACACAAGTGTGATTTGTTGTTATTTCTGGGTCAAAGCTTGGAAATGTGGATGTGAAAGATCCTCTTAGAGTTCCTGTGAATTTCATGCCAAACTACCAAATAGGTTAAAAATAAAATAAATTTTTAAGCCGTGCACTAAAGGAAATTTATAAAGTGATATCCCATAGGACAATACAGGAAATTAGGGAGAATGATCTATGAATGTAGATTTAAGTTTTTATTTCCATTGATGAATACTTAGAGCATTTCTCTGGGTGAATGAAACATTTTAAAATATTTGGTTTGCTCTATAAGCCTTTCCTGGCAATCTAACAATTAAAATTGATGACTTATTTTCCTCTAAAAGTAAAACATTTAGAAATGTCAAGGGACAGTATGGAGATAATACATATTAAAGAGATGCTTTTAGTGTTAAAAATCCATTATGTTATACATTGCATCCCTAGCATTTATTTATTTTCCTTTTTCCCCTTTATTAAAGTAATACTGGTTTACAACACTGCATATGATTTAGGGGATTAGGTTCACACCTCCTCCAGTGTATGTTACTACACCACCCCCTGCTTCAAAGCACCCATGTTCCTTTACCCTAAACCATTAGACACCTTCCCTAATTTTTTTCCACCTGTCCCTCCCTCCCTCTCACAATACTAATTATGCAGTTATAGATCCAGGGTATTTTGGTTTAGTTTTGTCCATTCCTTTTGTTTTGTTTTCCCTGTCTTCCACATATGCATGAAATCATCCAGCATTTGCCTTTCTTCTTATTTCTTTCACTTAGTATAATTCCTTCCAGGTGGATCCATGCTTTTGCCAAGGCAAGAGTTCATCTTTCTTACAGTGAGTAGTAGTTAACTGTGCATACATACCATGTCTTCACCCATAGCTCATAGATGGGTTTATTTATCTTCTAACTAGAATTAGTAACTTTTGACCACCTTACCAATTCCCTCTCATTATAACCCTGCCTCTGGAAACCACAAAACTGATCTCCTTTTCTATGTGCATTTTATTTTCTATGTGCGTTTTATTAAGTGGTTGTGCAAATATTGAGAAGCCTACTGAGTAACTTTCCAGGGATGGAGACATCTGAAGAAACTTGTGTGCTCTCATCCTACCTGGCTTGAGTTCTTTAGGTATCTAATGGAAAGGATATGATACCTTCATGTACACAAGGCTATGATCTGAGAGTCTAACTTCCACTCAGCTAGTGTAGGTGCTGATAGTCATTCTCCCCATTGGGAAACTGAATTTCATCTTTTTTTTTATTATTATCAACCCTTTTTAATTTTATTACCTTGTTTATTTTTGTAGTATTTGATTTCTCCACTCATGTGTATTTCCCATGTATCTCCCACATCATCCATGAACTGTCACCATAGACCCATGTGCTCTGAATTTCATCTTTAGGAAAAGTTCAAATATTTCCAGAAGTGAAAATGAAGCATTAATGATAGAAGTGAAGTCAAAGTTGACTGCAATGGGCCCTGGGGAATGCCTGGAAAGGAGAGGAAAGAAACTTCTAGGGTGATAAAAACATGTTACACCATTATTGAGGTGTTGTATTCACCAGTATGCAGTTCGTGCATTTTTCAAATTTCGTTTAGGTAAAATTAGTTCTTAGGATGGATCCATTCGTTCTTGATGGATTCCTGATTAAAGTCATGTTTTGGTATAATCTTGCTATAATAATAGGATACATAATAAGGTAAATAATCGGATTTTAACACTGGAAGTATATTTATAAAACTACTTGCAAGTTGCATATTTCATGAAAATATTTATTAGGCACCAGTGTTCCCTATTCTTTCCTATTTCTTATATATATTAATTTTCCAAAGCTGAAACAATTGGAAGCAGTCAACGATTGCAGTATGTTTCAAGGCAATTTGGACGCTCACATCCGGGGATCTCTGATGTAATATGGTTTAAGGTATTCAATTCTATTAGAGGAATAGTATACATTCATGTTTCTCAGGGACAGTCTCACATTAAAATAGCCTTTGGAGGTTTTTTTTTTTTTTGAATAGCAATATCTGTATAGCACCACATATCAATTAACAATATCCTAGGGTCAGAACACAAACATATATTTTTTAAATTTCACAAAATTTTAATGTGCACAAGAATAATATGGGGATATTGTTCAGATGGAGATTCAGACTGGGTATATCTGGGAATGCCTTGATTATGCATTTTTAGCAAACTCTCATGATTTCCAAATGCTGGTCTATGGATCACTTTGAAAAAACAAGGTGTTAGATGATCTCTGGTTTAGAATCTCTTCTACTACTCTTCTCTCAGCTTTAGGCAAGTTTCCTTATGTCCAAAAATCAGAGAGCCTCTCTTAGTTTTGGAATTGCAGTTGGCTGCAGGATTCTGAATATTTCTAGGAAAAGGCTGTATGTGGGGAATGCCCCATTACTGGTGAAGAGACTGTGAATTTTACTGCAGTCTCCTGAATAAAATTGAGCAAAAGAGTTAGAGCTTGGTTAAGGACAGACATGGAAAGGACACAAACAGGCCTTTCCATAAGTGATTGTACAATCATGACAACTATTTGTAAATTATGAGGCAAAAGATTGTGAACCAATGAAGGTGATATGACTCAGCAGAATTCTAGCTTACATGAATGGTTACTTCATAAATCAAGGTAGCATTGGTGGTCTAAAGATAAAACAATTGCTTTATACAAATTATTGATGTCAAATATAGTAATTTGTATATCTATCGTGTTATCTTTATTTTGCTTTGATGAGCACAGGTTAAAGATTTTAATCATTTTTATTGTATCTTAATGTAGTGCCAGCATGCACAGGGCTGATGATTGTTTCAGGTAGATGGATAAAGAATTATCCTGGAGTCTCAATGGCTTTTAAAGGCTTTAATGCTCTTTAATGCCCCGCTATTGTGGGGCAAACCTGCAGTCTGGCAAGGCAGGGAGGATGGGGGGGCCAGGAGGCTGGGAGGCCTCCCAGCTTCCGGCAAATCTTTGCTCTTTCTCTTTGGGCTCTCTCTGGCATTCTCTATGGTCTCTTCCTCTTGTAGCCATCACTTGTCCTCTGGTAGCCATTCCACCATAGCCCTTTTCTGTCTCTGAGTGATGCCTCCTTATAGCCTCAGCCTCTAGGCTCCGGTACACACTTATACACGCCCACACCATACTTCAGGTGTCCGCAATCAGGCATGTGTGCCCTGTGCCCACGCTCCCAAGTGCCTTCTTCATTCAAGGCCACCAGTGATAGACATAGAGGCCAATGTTGTAAAAGCCTAACCATCTTCATTTACCCTATACATATGAAATAAAAATCCAAATGACATTGAACATCTAAGGAAAGCAGATAGTCTTATAGATAACTACTCTATGTTGAAGTAAATTCTCAGAAAGACCTTAGACCCACCCACAGTTACCCTGGGGCATAGTCTAATGAGTACAACCCAGTAAATTTGACCATTTATTAATTTTAGGATCTTGCCCATTTTCTCAAACTAAGTAAGTTCCGATATCAACTTCTCTAAAATGGAAAAGATAGAAGATCTTGCCCTGAGGAAATACTGTAGGGAATAAAGTCATCTATTAAGAGTGGAAGAAACAGTTCTTGATATTTCACATAAGCTCTATAATACAGCTAACTATCATCATTAGTATCTTTATCATATCGTCACCATCGTTGCCTCTCATATTGTTTGCATTGTCTGCAAAAATTATTGTTGCTAAATCCCAATCAGTTTTGAGTTTCTTCTCAGTATTTCTCCACATCTAATCACTAAATAGTCCAAAGGAAGTAACCTTCATTGATATTTTGAAGATGTTCTATAAAATGAAGTGCTACTGAATCCCCCATATTTGGACACTAAACCTGATATATGTACATGACATATCAAACTAAAGTCTCTGTCTGATACAGCATTATGAGATTGATTTTTTTCATGAATTTTTTCTACAGTCCAGAATTTTTTTCAGGGCATTCTTGACATCCTTATTCCGCAGACTGTAGATCATCGGATTCAGCATCGGCACAATGATGGTATAAAACACAGAAGACACTTTGCCTTGATCCATGGAGCTCACTGAGGATGGCTGCAGGTACATGAATGCACCAGATCCAAAGAAAATAGAAACAGCTGAGATGTGGGAACTGCAGGTGCTGAAGGCTTTGGACCTTCCCTCCGTGGAGCGGATGCGGAGGATGCTGAAGAGGATGAAGATGTAGGAGGCAAGGATGGTTAAGGCAGGAAACAGGATGTTAAATGCACTCAGGACTAAAACCAATAATTCATTGATGTAGATGCTGGAACAGGATAGCTCCAAGAGTGGAAAGAGGTCACAGAAATAATGGTTAATCACATCAACCTTACAAAACAGGAGTCTCAACATAAAGCCTGTATGGATTGTTGACCCAATGATGCCCAAAATATAAACTCCAGCTGAGAGCCAGAAGCAGATCTGAGGAGTCATGATGACATTATAAAGCAAGGGTTTACAGATGGCAACATAGCGGTCATAGGCCATTACAGCTAACATGTGACACTCTGAGATAGCAAAAATGATGAAGAAATAGAGCTGAGTCATGCATTCAGGGTAGGAAGTGATGTTCTTCTCTGTCACAAAGTTCACCAGCATTTTGGGAGTAACAATAGTTGATTGGGAAAAATCAATGAAGGACAGGCTGCTGAGGAAATAGTACATGGGGGTGTACAGGCTAGAACTGAGCCCTATCAGTGTGATCATGCCCAGGTTCCCCACCACCGTGACCACATAGATTCCTAGGAAGAGGAGGAAGAGCGGTAGCTGGAGTTCAGGACGTCCTGTTAGCCCAGCCAGGATGAATTCAGTCACTGCGGAGTGATTTCCAGGGTCCATTAGCCTCTCAGCAGCTTCTAAGTTCAAAAAAGCAAGAATGAGTGTGCCTTTTTGTGTGACTGTATATTCATTGTGTGAGTGTGTGCATAGAAAGGTGATTTGGGGAGGTCATTATTTTTCCAGCGAAGAGATTCATAATGTAGGAATCACTTGATTATTTTGTGTTTCTTGGATAAATAATGATTTTGATTGAAGACGTCAAGGAATAATAGACTTAACCTTATAATTGAGAGATTTTGTAATACTTTAGAAGAAAACATCAATTTTTGCCCTTTTTAAGTCAACACAGCTAGCCTTACTCTTGTTACTTTGATTACTCTTTAGTTTATGTACGTACGTGTGTATGTATCTATATAGACATAGGAATGGATATACATGCCTGTCAACTAGTATAACACTTTATTCAGTGTAGTAGCAATGTATAAATATTATAACTAATAACGTTAGGATTGTTCTTGCCACTAACCTTGCAGGATTCCTTGGTGCTCAGGCAGTTTAAGCCTAAAAGTGTCTGTAGCAATAATATCGAGTCGCTGGTCCTGATCTCTGTGAAGCTGATGCTGTGTTGGGCTCGGTTGATTTGATATGGTGATTTTATATCCTGGATATTGCTGCTAAGATCTGATTAGGAACAAGTAATGATAATGATATCCCACCAGAATATTATCCCACAAGTATCAGCCTTTGGGAAAAGAAACAATTGCTTTTGCCCTTTTTCCCCATTGGCTCTCCAGTCTTTAATGGCGTCATGGCTGTGAGTCATTGCTGTTGCTGGGTCACAGCTTGGATATGTGGATGTGAAATATTCCTCTTAGAGTCTATTGAATTTCATGCCACCCTACTAAATTGTGTAATATTGGAAGAAATTTTAAGACATTCACTAGAAGAAATGTATAAAGTGATTTCTCATCTGGGAATAAAAGAACATTAGAGAGAATGACCTCTGTACATTTTAAAGTCTTTATTTCCATTGACCTCTATTAATTATATGTACATATTGTGAGGTACTCATAAAACTTATTATTTGGAGCATTCTTCATGATCACTAAATGAAAGCATTTATTAATATTTTGTTTATCCCATATATATTTCTTGGCAAATCTAACAATTAAAATTGATGACTTACTTTCCTCTAAAATTAAAGAAATGTTGAGGAACAGTGTGAACACATATATATTTAAAGAGCTGCTTTTAGTTCTACATAAATATTAAATTTTCTTATTAACTTGGAAATAACTAAATTTAATACTTTTATTCAAAATATTTGAATTTTTATTGTTATAATAATTAACAAATTTTATTTAAAATTTTACTGTTATGTGCTTTACATTATTTTAGGTATGGCACATTAGCTGTTTTTCAAATTTTTCAAATTACTATGAAGGACTAAACTAGTACAGAATAATTCATGAATCCTATGAAAAATGTTGCTCATTGGTAATTTTCAAACTTTAGAGCAAGAAATGTGGCACAATGAAAGATAATCTTTGTTATTATGCATTTGACAAATTTTAAATTTATAAATAGAGCTGTTATAGAATGCACATGAATGCACTTAGGGTAAACAGTGCCAGAGAATACCTCATTTTTAAAGCAATTCTGATAAACCAGAAGTGTGCCTGATAATACCTGAATTGGTCAGAAATACATGAAGAATTAAACCTTTGTGGGGCCTCCCTGGTGGCGCAGCGGCTGAGTGCTGCACTGTGGAGCTATCGGCAGCGAGTTCGATGCCCAGCCGGGGAGAATCCCACATGGTGTGGCGGATCTCTCCTGCCTCACCCGCTGCTTCCCCTCAGCAGTGTATTTCTGATCTGCCTGCTCTGCTCCCCACTCTGTCTCTGGTGAACCCTCTTGCCGCCCCCCCCCCCAAAAAAAAGAATTAAACCTTTGTGTTTGACATGGAAAATTATGTTAAATTCAGTCACAAGAATAGAATCAGTAAACCCTTTCAGGATGCTGGTTATCCAATTTCAGCATATCTTAATGATATGAAATTGTTAACATTTATGAATTATGTATTTGAGTTACATATTTTATTTTGCATTATGAATTTTTTGAAGTGACATTTCACAATATTTTTCTTAGATACAATGTCTATTCCAGATGCTAAATTAACTAATGCTAAAATTAACTGTAGCATAGCATCAAATTATCTCTTACAGAGAATAGATGACACTGTTGGCTATCCTAATTTTTATTCTCCCTTTCTTACTAAAAAATTAATACCCTGAATCTCAGCTTAGCACATGCCTACATAAATAAACATGGACTTTCTCAGCCTCTCTTGCAGCTAGGTTTGACTTTAAGACCAAGTCCTTACCAAAGGGAAATGGTGGAAATAAAGTCTATCACTTCTAGGTAGTTTCTTCAAGTTAGGGAACATTCCCTTCAACTTCCCTCTCTCTCTTTCTGATGGCTGGCTTGTGCAGATGAAGGGTAGATCTGGAACCATAATAACTCCAAAAGATGTAAGGCACATTTTGGAGTCAGTGGAGCAACAATTAAAAGAAACTTATGTCCTTGAGTCCTTAAGTCACTGTACTGGGGTGTGTGTGTGTGATGCACAGTCAATCCTAAGGATCACTAATACAGAAGGTGAAAACTTATTCTGTTTGTTTGTTTTTTTAAGATTTGTTTTTGCTTATGCATACAAGAACTGGGGTATAGGCCAGAGATGCTGGGGGTAAGAGGATTCACCAGAGACAGAGTGGGGTGCAGAACAGGCAGATTGCCTGAAATACACTGCTGAGGGGAGCAGCAGGAGAGACAAGAGAAGTCTGCTGCGCCTTGTGGGTCAGCTCCCTGCATTCGATCCTGGGGCATCAAACTCAGGCAGTCCTGATGGGCTGTTGTGGTGATAGCACTGAGACTTAACCACTAGGCCACCAGGGAGGCTGGAAACTTATTCTGTTTAAATCTCACCCTGTAGCATACTGATGATCCCTTGAGAATGCTAATTGTACATAGGAACTGCTTTATTTTAGAAATAAATGCTTCCATCAGTGGTGAAGATAATCTCTATGGTGAGAACATTATCCAAGTTTATCATAGTGCCTAGTGTTAGAACATATTTACTGTGTCCTGCACATTTCAGTTTTTAAAATAATTGAAAATATATCTCCTTTGAGATGGTACCTAATAAGTCCCTCATATTTGTTAATTTTTTTCTCATTGATAGTAGGTTTCCTTCTTCAAATTACTTTGTCTTTTTTTTGTAGAGTTCCATCTCCATATTGGAATCTTTCTGATATCTATTCTTACATTTTAACAGCAAATCTCTCCCATTTCTCATATCACTAGAGACAGTCTGTAATTTTTTATACTCTTAACACTTTGGAACATTTATAATAAGCAAACGAATGCTTGGAAACAAAAATTCTAGTAGTCATTCCAATCTATCAGCCCTCAATGTGAAGGAAAAATGTAGTAGATTTTGTTTGTTAATGCCTAGAGTAATAAATATCACATACAAATGCTTTGTAAAACATTCAGCAGTTAAATTCATGTAGGTGTATAATATAGATTTACACACACAGTTTGTACATAAGCATATATACTACACATAAGCACATGTATGGATAGATACCACCAGTTTTAATGTGATTAAAAATGGAGTACGAAGGTAAGGAATGATTAGTACATAGAAAACCAAGAAGGACATTTCCTTTAATTTTCAAAAAGAGGAAATAACCTTCCTTTATCTGATACAAGTTTTATGCCTCTGACCTTGTTCATTAATAAGCATGTAGACATACTTAGTGAGATGAAGGATGGCATCTCACTGAGAGGTTAATTTCACATATTTGAAGGCAAGCTGTTCACAAAGTAAGCATTGTATGCTTGCTAGATAATGCAAATGGTTTTTATAATACACTGTAGCCTTGTATAAATGCTCAGGCTGAGTCAAAGAATCAGCAACTCTGTGCCCTCCCTCTGGGCTCAGCATAATAGAGATGAGTAGTTAGAACATGTTGTTTGTAGATGTCATGCTTGTCTCCTTAATTGAACTTTTTACTTTTTGGGTGGGGAGTTTTGAAAACACCAGGGGAAAAATCCCTCAACCTTAACTTGTCATCTAGAAGCAGTTTTAAAACAAACTGAAATAGCTGGTCTTCAGACATCTGTGGAGCTGCTCCAGGGAGAGAGAGAATACTTGTCTAGATACAGTTTTTAGCAGCAAGAGAAGGTAAGGAGCTGGCAGAGAGGGCTACTGAGACTTAGGAACGGCAGCTGTTACTTCCAGGCAGAGATTGCAAGAGTGTTCTGCTTGCTGTTCTCAAGAATGCCCATGGAAACTTACCAGTGAAAGGAGAAAGGAGGGAATTTATTGCTTAGAGAACTTCTTCCCTCTCACCCCCTCAAAAAATTCATTTTTTCTCCCTAAAATGAATAGTGTTCGGGTATAAGGGGCTACTTATTGTGATAGTTAAAAAAAAAAGGTCACTTCTAAAACTGAGACTTTATAACATGGGTGGTTACAAAATGTATTTTTAGGAATGAGAGACAATGAGTACGGGATTCTCACCTAAGTGGAGGGGCAGTATTGGCCCCAAACTGTGGAGCAAGGGATGTTGTGCAAATATACAAGACAAAATACATACAATATGTTCAGTGCTGTTTGTTACTGTCCATCTCTTCCATAATAGTATAATCAATGATGTAGGAATTATGTCTTATCACCCATTATAGGCCCCCCTGTTTGCTGATAGAATTCTGTGCATTTTGTAAGAACTGAGGATTGGAATTTATAGATTCCAAATGGTTAAAAATGACTTACTTGAGAGATCACACTTCTCGAAATATTCTGTCCACTTATTAGTGAATAATGTAGAGACACCAATCATTGAGTGTCTTAAGGGGACTGCCAGATGCATTAATTCCATGAACTAAGATTAATAAATCCTGCCTTAAAAAATACCATATCCCATGCATATAAAGTATGATAGTCCACATGGAGACCTTCGAAGATTTTTTTTCTTTAATGTTTAGAGGTAATATGAGTTACTACAGGTAGGTGAACTCTGGGTATGCCAGAAACAATGCTGCTTTCCATATGATACTATGAATCCAGTCCTCTCCTTTGTGCTCTTCCACCAAATAATCAAATAGTATCAATAACCTCATTATCTGTGGATAAATATTTCAGTCTCTGAGCTGTTTCCTTACTGCTTCTTAACTTGTCAGGAAATTATAGATTTTTGCTAAGGCAAAATACTCTTTTTTCAAGGATCTTCTTTAGGCCAACTTTGACATCTTTATTCCTCAGGCTGTAGATCAAAGGATTCAGCATGGGCACAACAATGGTGTAAAACACAGAAGACACTTTCCCTTCATCCATGGAGCTAACTGAGGTTGGCTTTAGGTACATGAAGGCTGTAGAGCCATAGAAAATAGAAACAGCTGAGATGTGGGAGCTGCAAGTGCTAAAGGCTTTGAACCTGCCCTCAGTGGAGCGGATGCTGAGGATGCTGACAATGATGAAGATGTAGGAGCCTAGGATGGCCAGGGTTGGAACTAAGATATTAAATGCACTAAAGCACAAAACTACCACCTCATTGATATAAGTACTGGAACAAGAAAGCTCCAGTAGAGGAAGAACATCACAGAAGTAGTGGTTAATAACATCAGCCTTGCAGAAAAGCACTCTTAGCATGCAGCCTGTGTGAGCTGTGGCACCAATTAAGCCCAGGATATACACCCCAACTATCATCCAGGAGCAGACCTCATAAGACATGGTGACATTGTAAAGCAATGGGTTACAGATGGCAACATAGCGGTCATAGGCCATTACAGCTAACATGTGACACTCTGAGATAGCAAAAATGATGAAGAAATAGAGCTGAGTCATGCATTCAGGGTAGAAAGTGATGTTCTTCTCTGTCACAAAGTTCACCAGCATTTTGGGAATGATGACCGTGGATTGGCAAAGATCGATGAAGGACAGGCTGCTGAGGAAATAGTACATGGGCGTGTGCAGGTTAGAACTGAGCCCTATCAGTATGATCATTCCCAGGTTCCCCACCACCGTAATCACATAGATTCCTAGGAAGAGGAAGAAAAGGGGGAGCTGGAGTTCAGGCTTATCTGTTAGCCCAGCAAGGATGAATTCGGTCACTGTGGAATGATTTCCTTCTGTCATTTTCCTCTGGCAATTTTATGTAGAAAGAAAAGAAAAGAAATTGAGGTAGACATTTGTTTTCCCACCATAAAACTAAGCCTCAAACAGAATTCAGGTCTTTTCAGCCAGGTAGTTCAGTTCTGTCTACTCCTGAACTATATTAGTGGTCTAAGACACTGCCAGCTCAGTAATATGGAACCAGTAAATAAATATCAGATAAAACAATCTCTTTGTTATATCTTTTAATAGCAAGTTTTAGTACTACCCAGTCCCTGAATATCTGTAACTTTGATTCTGTATTATAAGAATTTTTTGTGCATCTCTCAACTCTTCTGCAGAACAAATACTTGTGTTTCAGTTTTACACATTAGGTTTATTGCGGTTAGGTATTTTCCCATAGCTAAGTATGTAATAAGCAAATGAGCACGGGTAAAGCCCATTTGTCTCACCCTCCATCTCTTCTTTTAACTACTCATGTCTGCTCTTGTATCTTTATCTCTTTGTCATATCAGAGAACCATTCTCAAAAATTAATGTGAGGGAATATATTCTTGTAAAGTATTGACAACTGTGTAACTGAACCAGGCTAGCCTGCTTTGTAGTATCTTGTCTATTTACACCTCTTCAAAAATTGAGTTTGGAATGTAACTGTGTGACTAACACTAAGTCTATCATTCAACTTGAACTCCCCATCCAGGAAGGATGTATTTGTCCTCATGAGAAGAATTTAAAAGTGTGAAATATCCAAATACATCCATCCTGAAATGCTTCTGGACTGTTCCCCATGTGCTAAGGACTTGTATGACCTGATGTGTTCTGTGAACATCAGGGCTTCTGTGCTTAGGTACCACGGCACAGTGTCAGTCTCGCCTCTTCACTATAACAACCATGTGTGCGTGTTGTCTTGGTTTCTTTGTGCTGATCTTCAAGCCAGAGTTTTGAACAGTATTTCCTCAGGGATGCATGAGACCAAAGCAGAAAGAATAAGCATATCTCTCCATCTCTGGGATACGGGTTTAAAGAAAGGTAATGACGCCAAGCCCGCACACTGTGAAAGCTGTTCTATATTCAAAAGAAAGAGATACTATCAGAGACTATCGGTGGGTCAAGAAACATGAATATGAATATTTAGATAAGAATGACAGGGTGGGGCTTCCCTGGTGGTGCAGCGGCTAAGGGCTGTGCTGCGGAGCCGTCAGCAGTGGCAATGCAAGTGCGACACCCGGCCGGGGAGATTCCCACATGGCACAGCAGACCTCTCTTACCTGGCCTGCTGCTCCCCTCAGCAGTGTGTTTCAGTTGATCTGCCTGTTCTGCTCCCCCCTCTGTCTCTGGTGAACCCTCTTGCCGCCCCATGCCTCTGGCCTGTACCCCAGCTTGTATGCATAAATAAATAAATCTTTAAAAAAAATTCTCTTCGCTTCCTCTACTTAAAAAAAAAAAAGAATGATAGGGTGCAAGTATTACTATATATTCAGTACATGCCAAGTATTTAGAATTGTGCAGGCATTTTATAAATGGTATCTAATTTATTTCACTTAGCAAATTTATGAGTTTATTATTCCTGTTTATAAGACAGAATTTATAAATACAGGAGTGGGGAGACAGGCTAGACAATATGATAAATTTTCTGGTTGCATAGATCATATGGGAACATAGTGAACTAAAATTCAGAATCTTAGGTGGTTTATAAATGGTGATGCTGTACCTTTTCGATATAGATGTGGATGATGGCTTCCTAATAGTACAGATGAAAAATTTGACATAGCCATGAGAAACAAAAGTGGCAAGAGAGGACTTAAGCTGATACTGATATCTTCTGGAAATACTGTAACTTGGTTTTCAGAGAGCAGATCCAGAAGAGCATTCACTGTCCACAATGTGTCCTCTCACTACCTGAACCAAAAATAGCCCCATTTTGGAGGAACAGTACTGTTCTACTAAAGACTGAGGCATAATAAAATGACCATACCAAGTAGACAGAAGTAGTCCAGACTTGTTTGGATAGCACAGTGTTTTAGAATATGCCACACCACAGACATTTTCCAAATCACTACTCTGTATAATCTTAAAGCTTGTCTAATTCTGCTACCTGCTTGATCCCCAAAGGCATTTGAATTTATGACTCTTCTCTACACCTTTCTTTCCTCTCTTTTGGGAGCAAACTACTCCTTGAAGGGAAAAGGACAATTCCAAAATTCTTTTTTATTAAAGTGCATAAAATGAATTGAATTTACTTTTTGTTTTGATTTCCATATTTTTATCATAGTAAAAAAACATAAAATTGTTTATCTTTCAAATCAAACTCTGTAACTATTAAGCAAATGTCCTACTTTCCCTGCCCCTGATAGCTCCCATTCTACTTTATGTTTCTGTAAGAAACATAGACCTCATGTAAGTGGAATCATACAGTATTCATTTTTCTGTCACCGTTTTATTTCACTTACATCACATATAATGTCCTCAATATTTCTCAAACTTAAATGACTCAGCACCTTGATATAAAGTAATAATAATAATAATGATAAAAGAATATGATGTAAGTTGAAGAGTTCTTGCCTTGTCAAAACATTCTATTTCTTTAGATAAAATAACACAAAGCATAAGGAAAAAGAAACACAACTAACATCACAGTGTTGAAAATTGAATGTTATCCCCAAAGTTCAAAATTACAACGATGTCTATCCCACCAGGTCTATTCAGCCTCCTATGGCAATCAGACAAGACAATATGGATCTCCTATCCGCATTGGAAGGGAAGAAGTTACACTTTCTATATATATTCATTACATGGTCTAACAGATAGACAAGTCTCAGAGAATCTACACAACACTTAGAACTAATTAACAAGTTCAGCAAGGTTGAGAAATAAAAGCTCAACATACAATGCTTACTTGTATTGCTATACATTTGCCATAAAAAATACAGAACCATTCTATTTGCAATGTCTGAAAAAAGAATAAAATACTGATGAATAAATTAAACAAAGGAAATTCAAGGCATATACACAGGAAATTACAAAAATCCTTAAGAGAAATTAAAGACCTACATAAATGGAGAGATAGCCTGTGTTCCTGAATCAAAAGTTTCATTATTAAGATGACAGTCGTCTGCAAATTGATCTACATATTCAGTGCAATCCCTATCAATACCAAAGCTCTGTTTTTGAAAATGCTGACCAGCTGTTCCTAAAATTCGTGTTGAAATGTAAGGGTATAGTTTAGTCAAAATAAATTTAAAAGAAAAGAACAAAGTTGGAGAACTCAGACTTCTAACTCGAACGCTTTATTACAAGGCATTTTATCAATAATTTGAATGGTGCCATTGACAAAATCATCAAGAACTCATAGATGATGTTAACACTGAAAAGACTAGCAGACACTTAACTTACAGTAATAATCCTGGAAGATATTAAGCTGTGAATCTGGACAGATATTAAAGTGAAATTGACAGTTATAAGCTTAAAGTTTAAGTTTGCTCATGATAGAGAGATGAATAAAATAGAATTCCTGTTCTTCAGAATGTTGCATTCCAAAACGAACGGGGAGGCAGGTTAGACAATAAGACAAATTTTGTAATTTCACAGATTCTATGGGAACTTGGTGAATATGGTATTATTTCAGAACTGGGATCAGTGAAATCTTCCTACAGGAACTGAATCTGGAAGAATGAGTTTCAGAATAAGCCAGGTCTGCAAACGTTGAAAATTGAAAACATTGTCCTAACAACACTTCATGTGCAAAAGATCTGAATCAAGAGAGTAAACATCCGAAAATACCAATCAACTCATTCAAAGGAATAGCATATCCAAAGGATATTCATTAGGATTCATTAAAAGGAGCACTCATATTTAAAGTGATAGCCACACAAAATAAACCACCACTGGTGAACGGTGCTTAGCTCTGTGGACTGCATTTTAGGAAGACAACTTACAGATTGTAATTATCCAAAGGGACTGAAGATTCCAATGAAACCAATGTATCCAAGCACCTACATGACTAATAATATGAATTGGAATTAGATTTGTTTTATCTTACCTCTAAGCATATCTATGACCAAGGAGATACCTGTTTCAACATCAAAAATCTTTCTAGTCTTTACATGTGCCTGAAAGTGTCATGGGTTAAATGCAGAA